>MU923642.1:0-21226 GCA_036418165.1 Cooperia oncophora
CTCTCGCTCATTCGCTGGTATCGCATACTATGAACGCTGCCAGCCGCTCTTGGTCGCTGTGTGTTCCCTAAGACCAAACACGCTTTAGAAAATGACACGGAAATGATCAAGGAGACGTTGAAGGAGCTTGAACAGGTCTCGATGCAGGCACTCGCGGCAGCTGAGTTGAACGAGAAGCTCGTCGAGTCTCTACAACGCCATAAGAAAAGTGTGAGTCCCGTGGTGTTTCTAGTACCCCACTTTTCATAAAAAAACATTAATTTACAACATGGAATGAACATTATCTGAATACAACTAATTGATGTAAGAACTAAATATTAGCAGAAATTATAAAGATGATATGAAACATTATAGTAAATACAAAATCATAGTAATAAAGTGGTCCAGTGAACCTGAGCGGTATATTTTAAATTTCTATCCGAAATCAGAAAATTACATATAGGCTTTGAATGCTTTCTACTTGCATTTAATCTCTTGCTTTTGGCTGAAGCAGTGGAAAATGCGCTGCTTCGAAAGCCTTAAGTCAGAGTTCGAGTCGGACTGACAGTGCTGCTCCACCCCATAATGCAGCACTCTGTTGAAGTATTTATACCATTTTCACTTTAAATTCACCACTTTTCAAACCAAATTCACCACTTTTCAAACCAAATTCACCACTCTTCCTTAGACCAGGCAGTTCGCCAACCAAATCACGCCAGACACCACCGCGAACCCTGCCCCGACGGTCACGCCTACTTGTCAGCGCGGACATAGATTTTCAACACATGACTGACTCCGCCCATTCTTTAAAGTTTGTTGCGAACTTCAAATCTTCATAACTTTTTCAATTTTCAACTTTCACAAGAATATCAAAGTAGACGCATTCATGCACCGGCAATTTAGGCTCCGCCCCTTTGGCCACGCCCACTTGCTGCCTTGCGGAACTTTGATATTTTTTTCAAAATTTTTGCATTTTTGGACTGCTCCATGAAGTCCCGCCCACTGGCTCCGCCCACTTTTGAGAAGCCCAGCCCACTTTTCAAAAATGGTGCAAATTGGTAGTATAGAGCCTTGGCTTGCATGGCAAGGGTCATTAGGAACAAACTTTGCCTGATTCATTTGTTCCGAGTGACGGACGAGACCCTAGCATGCAAGCCAAGGCTCTATACTGCCGATTTGCACCATTTTTGAAAAGTGGGCGGGGCTTCTCCGAAGTGGGCGGAGCCTCTCACGGTGGACGGGTTATGCGAGGCAGTCAACAAATGCGCAAACTTTTGAAAAAATGTCAGATTCCGCAAACAGCAAGTGGGCTGGCATAGGGCGGAGCCTAAATTGCTGGTGCATGAATGCGCGTCTACACGGCTACCTTCGTTGTGTGAAGAGTGAATGTGAAATTAAAAATCGGAAAAGTTATCAAGATTTGAAGTTCGCTACAAACTGTAAAGAATGGGCGGAGTCAGTGATGTGTTGAAAATTTATGTCCGCGCTGACAAGTAGACGTGACCATCGGGGCAGGGTTTGCGCGTATGATACTGGCCGTCATTTGGTTGGCGAACTGCTGGTCTAAGAAGAGTGGTGAATTTGGTTTAGAAAAGGTGTTTGCTTTGAAAAATTTATTTATTTATTTATTTATTTACTGCACTCTGGGTGCGCTCAAAAACTGACAGGGCAGTAAATATTGTTAGTAGCAACTCAACCGTAATTGAGAAAAAAAGAAAAAGCAAAATAAAACAAACAAACAGAAAAAAAAGACAGCAATTCATTGCACCATTTTTGAAACTCGAAAACTCAAAAACGCCGCTCAAAAAGCAAACCTCATAACTAAAAACACCAGTAGGTGAAGGGTGAAAATGGTGAATTTGCTTTCAAAAAAAGGTGAATTTGGCTTAAAAAGGGTGAATTTGGTTTGAAAAGTGGTGAATTTGGTTTAAAAAGGGGTGAATTTAAAGTGAAAATGGTATATCTCAGTGCTTATTACTTTTCAGTTTATCGGTGTGTGACCTGGAAAAGAGTCATGTGTATTTTTTTGTTTCCAGCAGGATTTCAGGCAGGAGGAGCCCGATGCGTACCAGCATAGTCTAGAGATAAGTGACCGCAGGTTAGGCGTACAACCTTTTTATTTCATTTTCATCCTGTCGGTTTCTTTCCCTAGTTGCTGGGAAATTTCTCGAAGAATTTTTTCGTTGTCACTCAAATAGCAGTGTCGTCGATGTCGTGCTAATTGCATATTCCGTCATTGACAATATGAGCTTCATATATAGCCGACGGCCATCTGCGTCCAGAACCAATATGGAGCCCGTTGAAATCTGTTGACCGCTGCCGAGAAAACGCATTCCTCGGCTACAGTTGGTTGCCTTTGGGGCTGAGATATGGACCACTAAACTTTGGATTTCTTTTCACAGATGCGGCTGCGCATCCATTTGTTGAAAATCATGTTTGAAAGTCGAAAAGTATGTTCACTGGTTACATTGTGAGTTTGCGAAGGTGTTGAGCTTAGTCGACATATAGTCTAACCAGTTTGGCTGACGCGCATTACTGCGCGAATTGTTAGACCGATGGTACTGAACAATGGCAGAATTTTTGTAGTGGTGGACTGGTGCGTTTTCGGCCACTTCTTTACATGCTCAAAACACGGCCCGCCCGTTTCATCATAATTCCCCTCTTTAATGAGCATGCCAACGTAACGTAAAGTATTATCACAACACTCACCATTCGTTCGAAATGAGACAACTTAAGCGGTTGAAGTGTTTCAATGTTAACAATATCGAAATCATAGTGAAGTGTTCTTATAGTGCAGTTCATTGCGGACGGTTGGGCGTGTTCGTGCGGCTGCGTTTGGCGCGGTGCCAAACTCGTTCTCCACGAGTTGTTCAAGCGAGCAAATGACAATACTGTACTCATACCTTTCCGTCATTACTTTTACTTCTCTACTGCTTTTGTCGCATGCCCGTTTCAACAAGAAGACAGAGAACAGCTCAAAGAGGGTGACACACTCATACTGGCTGACACGCCCAACCGTCCGCAGCGAAATAAAAAAAAAAAAATTAAAGAAAAGGGTTGGGGGGGGGGTAACAATCCCTTCTTTAAAAAAAAATTTTTCCCTTCCGTGAGCAGCTTTCACATATCGGTCTATTGGCGACTCTTATCATTCCTCACTGGCAAACAATTTTAGGCTTTTACTTCTGGGTGGTACTCGAGAGTTTAGCGGTCGGATCAATTCCGACTACATCCTAAGGGATAGGGACATCTTGGCTTACTAAGGTTCAGCCCATTAACTCTTGTGCCACGGTGCTCAAGTTCAGTCGCAGGCATAGTAAAGATGCAGCTCCCCGTTGTTGCTCCGACTTTTGCATTGAATTTTGAGGCCTTCCTGAAGCGGGCCTCCTATGGTACTTTATCGGCTATTATCACGGTCCGCTACCCACCAATAATGTCCTATCTTCCCCCGGCACTATTTACCCTTTACTGCCCCAGTCATCCGAAATCAGGCCAGTTCCTGACCGACTTTTTTCTCCGTGGGCAGATTTTGCTCAAATGTTGTCTCCTGGGGTAGTTTGACCTCCAGAATACGAATATCACATTCGCTCAGCCCAAAAACTTCCTGGCGCCCGCGCCACAGGCGCCAATGATTTGGGGTATTTTGGCGCCGGTGCCCGTGGTGCGGGCGCCAGGAGGTTTCGGGTTGAGCGGATGTGATATTCGTGTTCAGGGGTCAAACTACCCCTGGGAGCAAGTTTTCAGCGAATTTGGTGATTTCGAGTATTTTGGCGCCGGCGCCCGTGGCGCGGGCGCCAGGAGGTTTCGGGTCAAGCGGATGCGATATTCGTGTTCAGCGGGTCGAACTACCCCTGGAGCCAAGTTTTCAGCAAATTCTGCCCACGGAGAAAAAGTCGGTCAGGAACTGGCCTGATTTCGGATGGCTGGGGCAGTAAAGGGTAAATAGTGCCCCTGCCCATATATTACTTCTTGAACAACGTTCTACCGTCGCTGTGACGCGCACTATGGTATTAGTGACCATCCCTTTCTAAGGCTCCTTATGGTATCTTATCAGCTGTTATCACTTCCTGCCACCCACCGAAAATGTTCCCATCCTGTCCTCTACCTTACTTCTTGGAACCAACGCTCTACCGCTGCTGTGACGCGCGTTGTGAATTTGGTGACCCTCGCTTTTCTAAGACCCCTATGGTATCTTATCAGCTCTTATCAGTTCCTGCCACCTACCAGTAGTGTTCCTGCCCAACCTCCTACATCACTCATCAGTTTGAGCGCACAGTCGCTGTTTTGAAGGAAGTTTTATGAAATTTATCAGGGTCAAACACACATACCCACCCAAACAGACATTAAAGGCACAGTTCGCGACCGCAAATTGCGGGAAACGGAACTCAAATAGGCACAAAAAAGTGCTAAGTATCTGATTAGCGGAGAAAAGCAGCAGAAAAGCAGTCCGAAATGTTATAGAGAAAGATAACATAGTGGCTACTAGCTAGTAGCTAGCAGCCGGTGAGGGTCGGCATGGGCCTAAGGGGTGTCCATGGGCCTAATTAGTCAGCTTCTAGCGGAGTTCTTGCCGTTTTTCACATTTTGAAAGTAGCGCAGCCTCAAAAATCGCCTTCCGGATCGTCCGACACATTTGAGAGGTCATAGCCTTATTTTATCGCGGAATGTGCCTTTAAGCGGATTATATATAGTAGGATAGAAGAGTAAGCAGGTCCGTTGAAGATGCTCATAGTGAGACCGCAGCATTGGACAAGCAGTCGAAGAAGCGAGACAGTGCTGTGCAGGTGAGAGGCAGAAACCAATTATGAGAAAAAGGAAGTAAACAGCTAGAAAACAAGAGAGACTACAAGTTGGTCCAGAGCAAAAGAAGCTTTGCACTTCACAACTGCGTCTATTATAAGACTGCTGGCATATTTTGTCCCCCGATGGATGAGCTGTCTTGAACGGATGGCGAAGATTGTGAATCGAGCTTCAAGGGATTCCATATATACCATTTTCACTTTAAATTCGCCCTTTTTCAAACCAAATTCGTCCTTTTTCAAACCAAATTCACCCTTTTTCAAACCAAATCAAGAACCACACTTATTAGGGCGGGCAACTCATCAACCAGATCACGCCAGACATCACTGCGAGCCCCGCCCCGACGGCCACGCCCACTTGTCAGCGCGGACATAGATTCTCAAATCTTGTTTCATAATGTAAATTGCAATCGGCAGTATAGAGACTTGGCTTGCATGCTAGGGTATTGCTGATCATTCGGAATAAACTTTGCCGGATTTTCTTGTTCCGAGTGACGTACGAGAGAAGAAGGAAAACTAAATGGATAATATGTAGTACTGATAATTTCTACTCAATTGCATATGAACGCTATTCTGTAAGGCTTACAAAGCCAAGAGCATTAGGCACGCACTTCTCTCCATCACCATTTCCATCAGCAAAAATCGGAAGGAATTTGAGGCAACGAAAAAAAAGAACTAAGGTTGAGAAAGCTTCGAAGTTTACTTGAAACCCAGTTCTTGAATTGATGGCTTTCAGAGAACGTCTATCCTGGAATTGCGCAAAAACAAGACTGAAGAACTGAAGTCTGCCGCCTCCGCAGCTATGGCCGAGGTGAAGAAAGCAAAGCAAGAAGGTACGATGATCCAGATGATTTAATTTTTTTAACTTCCACCTTCTAACTTGTCCTTCTAGAGTACATGCTAAATGTCACTGTTTCTTAACAAGGAAAGATACGGACAGACATGTCAGTAGGTTAGAAAAGAAGCAAAGATTCCAAGCTTCCACTTCTTGCCTTGATGTCCTCTGTTGGACTTGAAGACACATTTTGCGATGCCTCGGTGAGTAGAGAAACAGGGACGTATCCGGTGCGTAGAGAAACAGGGACGTATCCACGAGGAAGGCGCCATGGCTATGAGTCTTCACCGTCCAATAGAATACATCCTTAGCGACATTGCTCAGCTCCCACCAGATTTATTATGATACTTCCTTCGTAGTATTAATGAGAAGTGAACATAGAACAGGAATTATTCGGACGCGTTCGTCTCTTTTTGTCGCACGTAGCGGCCATCACAATTTATTTAGTTTTGTTTTGTTTACGCACCGACAATGCGCCGATGCTTTCCCTCGAATCCTGGGCTAGGTTCTTTTGGTCAGAAAATTATAACTGCATGAGTTGAACAGCGTAGTTGGATTGAGAGTCACTTGTGTCCAACCCCCGCGTATATTCTAAGATTCATGAAGAGGTGTGCCCGCTGGCGCTCCCATCTGCAAGGGTCCAGATCGAAGAGAGGCAGATGCATAAGAGAAGAGAATTTGGTACGGAAATACATAGCAGTAGCCGAGAAATTCCTCGCTAAAGCGCGATGTGGACTTCAAATTCCCATGGTTTTAGTTTTACCATTTCTTGCTAGACAGGCAATAGATTTGATTTTGTCGTCCTGGTGTGCGAAAGAAGCTGCGTTGTGATTCTCCCATTCTGGCGCTATGAATGGTCCTGAGCTTCATGTTTGTATGAGTTGTCTATTGGCAGTCAGGCGCAGATACGGCATTGTTGGGACAATTGCATCAGGGGTTGTGCTTAGTAGATGGGGAGGGGCCGTATGCGGTCCTAGTAAAATTTTCCCCAAGCTACGAGGAAAACCTTCACCTCGTATTGACTTTTGCAGATGGGAAAAGTGGTTAGAAGTTGGGAAAATTTAGAAAGATGATTATTAGGATGGGGTAGTGTGTAGGTGGTAATGGGCACTAACTATGAAGGAATTCCTCTGGGTCGTACAGAAACCGTCATTTAACTCCTCACAAATGGCTCTGCCCCGATCCTTCTTCTCGCCCCAGTGGGAAACCTTCGTTAGACTTTCAATCTTATCCCAAATCTAAGATCAGGAAGCCGCTGCAAATGATAAAGTATCAATCAAGGATCACTTCGAGAGGTTCGTCACGGGTCTAGGTTGTGGTCGCACGGGGAGAGCCAATCGCTCTGACGCCAGGTGATCACCAGGTAGCCCATCTGAAAGTCGGAGCAATCCGTAATAGACCCACACAACTGACATGATGCTGTTCGTATTCTTAATCGGTTACCCGTGAGTACATTCCTGCTACCCCACAATTTACCAGACCATGGTGACTCAGGTGAGGCTGGTGTTGTTTTGAAAGTGACGTTGTAGTCCCAGGTAAAAATTCTGAATATAGTGACCTTCTACTTAATAAAAGCTTACGAATCTCTTGTTTTGATATCCTCCAGAGAAGCTGCAATCTTTAAGTAATTCCGTTTCAGTGTCAGTTAACCGAGCGGAAATCATGAAGAAGCAAAGGGAAGCGGAAGAGCTGAGAAAAGCCGCGCTCAAAGCTGGTATTCAAGTTGGCGCCGAAGAAGAGAAGCACGTGGGTCTTATCCATTTAAAAGACACATTTTGCGATAATAATTAGATGGGAGGAAATCGGGGAGACCTGCCAGTTGTGTCTTTCACATTGCTGTGACCCTCTTTCTAATATAGCGAAGAGGAAATGGAGGTGGAAATGTGCTACAATAAAAATGTAGTTATGAATGTTCGCCCATTTTTCCACCCTAGTTATCACGAAATGTATTTTGAAGTATGTGTTTTAATGCGGCAGATGTTTAAGAATCAAGAGATCACAGCGGCTTTGAGTGCTGTGGTGAACGACGTTGAACGAATTCCTCCGATTCCGGTGGTTGAAGAGCCAGTACCAGCAACTGGAGAACCTGAAGATCCTCTGGAAGTTCGTCGAAGGCAAATTCGGGAGAATATTCGCAAAGAGAGAGAAAGGTTGGTTGTTTCGCTTTCATGATCATTCTGAACTGTTCTTTTCTGACCGCAGGCGCTGGAATCTCATGGTTTCCGAATAAGGTGAATGGGTGGGGGTAGCGGGTGGGCTATATGAAAATTAATATTCTATGTGGCAAAGTAGTGGAAAAATATCGGTTTGACAAAATATTGCTTGGACCTTTATTTTTTACTTCACATCAAAAATTGCAGGCGGCGCGCTTGTTACCATACTTTTGGCCACCCTGTGGTGCTACACCGTGGCCGGGTGATCGCCCGAACCTTACCATATTGCCAAAAAAAGATTTACTCTACAAGCCGTTCCTAGAGAAGATTCCGCAGATGGATGTTAGTTAGAATCGGGTCATAATGAATGGAATGAATGGAATGTCGGCGGGTTGACTATCTGTTTCCAGAATATTCAGTAATTATTGATGGTTCCCTAACTCTCATCCTAATGTGCATGCTCAAAATACCGAGAACCTCCAAAAGTTCAAACCTACTGTGATCGAAAGTGTTCCCTAGACCATTTTTTTTTGTTTTGAAACCCTCAGTCGTTCTGATGTTATTCATAGCTCCCAATACCCCAGTGAAAAGTACCTCCGATAACAGCTGATCAATCTCCCGACGATCCGATCCTCACTGATTGATCAGATCATGCGCCTAAGCCTTGTTACCAACAGCCGTGAGATATGAAATGTATTTAGACTTGATCGCGAGAGGAACAGGTAGGCAGCGCGCAAGTAGAAGTCATAATATTGTGGTGAGATAGGGAGGAAAATACATTAATTATTCATGGGCCAGTATTTCTAGCCCGTGATCTCTGCAAAATATTGAGTGCACTGCAATTTTGTTTGATTTATGCGGAATCATTGCCTAAGTCCTGCTCTGATGGTTAGGGCGGGCGCCACTGTTACCATAGTGTTCCTTCTTTCTATCCGCAGTTTTCTCCACCTATTTTATTTATGTTACACTTGTTTTAGTCATTTTGATGGTTAAAGTCCACGTCAATCATTTCGAGGATGCGCCCCGCTTTGCTTCTCCACTCATTCGTTACAGCATTTTGAACGCCACTTGGCCCACACAATTAATTACGTGGTCAGGCGATATACAATTTAGTGCTTGTACCCCCCAACATTGGCGAGTTGGTACCTATTCACTTGCCCCTGAGGAATTAAACATTGGATTCAATTCGTGCGCAGTACCCTGCGCCGTTGCACCACATCCGCATGAATAGTATGTAATATTTATAACTTAATACTCATTGGCTGAGACTCTTTTTGGGGAAGGCTACCCCTCGAAAGGTTCGTTTCGAGAGCCCTTTCTGCAGTTTATCAACTCATCTTCCGATTTGCCAATGCTTTCGCCTTCTGTACAAATATGGGCAAAACGGAAATATGCTTAGCCGTTCAAGCAGTATCTCTCTCCTCCCTGTACCCAACTACCCAACTCACGAGTCATGGGTTTCACGAGCGACCTTCTTTTTGGGCCGCCCACAATCGACCCCTTCTATTCTTATTCTTAATGCGCAGTTAATTTGCAGACTGCCAGCATGTTACTGCCATTCATTAGAATTCTGGAGGCTTTACGACGACTGCATGTCGGCTTATTCACCAATTTGTGGCAGCTAGCCAATTTCCAAGAAATTTCTTCCATCTTAAGCAACCGCAGTACAAATCCCTTCGATATAGAAATGTCACAGATGACGACATTCGAATCAGATTATCAATCCCGTGACGCGAGGGCCGCATTTGGCTAATGCCATGCCTACGCTGCGCTTTTTTTTACAATTTTGAATATCCTAAGGACATTCATGGTGCGAGCGTTCTTTTTTTTTTGCATTCTTGGTGATAATCTGTCAGCTAATTTTATCACTTAGAATATATGCATAGTTATTCTAAAAGTTTGAAAATCGTGAAGCTCATATTGCTTTCAATCTGTCCGGGGGCGTTATATCCGCGGAAGACATGGAATGAACCCTTTTACGGCGTTTTCCACCACTGGTTGTTTTTCCCTGAAACAGTCCCTATTGGTAGCGAACACATCTGGGAACGGGCTCATTCCACGCCTCAGATGTTTTCAGTTCCAATTTTCCAAGCTGATCGCTTTTTAGTTTTCATTCTTCATTGGGCCATCCACTAATTAAGTCCATGCTTTTTTTTCTTCCCAGTTTATGTGGCGAACACTCGTTGTAATCAATTGAGTGAGTGAATAATCATAATAAATAAGTCTAATAAATAAATAAAATAAACAATGTTGAACAGCTTACAAAGAGGAGCAGAAACAAGTTTATCTACCTCGAAAAACGGCCAGTAAAAACATGAATAAAAGGACGAGCTTTTGCCTTCTTTTTGTCGCTCTTAACTGGAGTTTTATTTTTGGCTACTGAGTCTCAGAGCAAGTCAGCATTTAAAATGTTTACCACTAGCTCGTAATTTTATTAAAGTTACTACGTGAATGTTCGCCATCCCCCCCAGGCGTCTCGTTTAATGCATTCACAACACAACTTGTGTTGTAGTCGGGCAAGCACTTCATGGACTCTTTCATGTTTTTGCATTTTTCGTGTGACAGCTGTTCGTGGTGCTCAGAGGAATTTTCTCAACGCACTGCTGAGAGCGTCATATTGCACTATAAATAACTATTAGTATTTTATTTATCAATCTGTAAGCGCTAGAAAGTCATGAGAATCACAAGAATTCGAAATATTTTCACCATATGTCTTGCTAGAAGTGGCAGGGAGAAGAAGGAGAGTGCGACAAGTGTAAGCGGCAAATCGCGCCGCAAACTACGCAGTCAAATTTTGGATTGTCTTCCTCCAGAGTCAGCCACGTACATCTTCTTTCCGGGGTTTCCACCAGACTCGCCTGGGAGGAGAGAAACACTGATTTCGTTACCGTTTGACGTGCAGTAAATAACATGTGATAGGCTGAGACACACTCAGAATGCTACCACGATCCAGAATGAGGATGATCGCGCGACGAATCCCAAACAGGGATTAACCAACATTGAAAGTGTCGTTCTGCAAAAGTGTAGTTCTAGATTACCTTTTCCAGAACCATCGATGGGAATTTTTCAAGAGAACTTTGGCTTATATTTGGGAAGGGAAATCCAACTGAATGAGCGGGGAGGGGTATGTATCCTAAAAAATACTTGTCACAGTGCTTCAGTATGTAGTATTCAGTATGTAATGTTGTGTTTTGACTGACCAACAAACAGTTTACGTCTACCGGGCTACGCAGCAGCTGTGAGAAGCACTGTGACTGAGCTATTGCAGTACATGTGTGAATTGGCAGTCAAGATCGTTTTTCAGAACAGAAAACGGACGTGCATTACAGAGTTACCTGGTTTGGCCGAGGTTTTCTCTAAGAATACACCAAGATCTCAAAAAGTTCAAGGCCCAAGTCTGCTACGGAACACCCTTGATTGCGCGGGACTTTTTTTCTCAGAATGCTCCTAAAGATTGTTGGTTGATAAATTAAATTCGGTTGAACAGTGAACAGAAGCTGCAGCCTACGATGTATTGTCTACGTTGAGCAGTCATTGTTGGTCGGTACTGTCATATTCCACCAGAATTAGAAGGGATATTGGCGCTGGTGGGATTCGACACTGAGAGCGTTCGCAGCTCTGTGCTGCTGGCGAGCCAAAGAGCGCCTGGTTCATCATTATCGCAGTGCATTCGGGTATCACCATTGGTCAGTAGATTGCGAAGTGGTCATTCTGTCAAAAGCAGTTCCCGCGGTCAAGTGTTACGGATAGTAGGCGCTCAGTATGAGCCAGCAGCCCATGAGTAATTACAAGTAGAGAAAGAAGCAAGAAAAAAAACTCTGGAATCACTCTGAACAGGGATCCCCTTAGCAGCATGGCTGGCGCCTCGGGCGAAATTGTCGGACAAGCCCAATCAGCAGGATTGTCGTGCAACCGATTCCCGGATAGAGCATAGTAAATCGCCCTACGACACCACAGGTAACGCTACGGTAACGCTGTACCCTCGCTATTCCACATAAACCTTTATTTCGCGAGTGAAAGTAATGACGCGTCTCTGTTTTCTTTATCTCGCCGTTTCGAGTGACGAAATATTCTCTGCGAATGCGGACAACGATACCAAATGCACGAGACATTTCGCGGACCACTTGGTCGCGAAAACTGTCTTCCAAGTAAAAAAAGTAAAGTCTCAAGGATGTTGACTGGTTTTCGCTTTTAAGCATCGGAAAAGAATGTGTTGAATCCCAACTACCGGTTCGTATATATTGATAGCCTTGACTATGCCTGTAACCTCACTTGATAGAAGAACTCTCCCATAAACTCGTGATTAGTAGAGGATTAGGTTTGCAGGCCTCACCAGAAACTCCCCAACAAGCTTTTCTTGCTAATGACTTGATCAGAGCGTACACATGTAGTAGATTCCCCCTAAAAGATATGGACCACTCCAATTATTCTCAGCGTAGAGACGCGTTAGAAATAATCAGGACCAAGCACCAGCGAGGGAGCGTCTGCGCCGGCTTTACGACTTTTTGTGTTCCGTCTGTGATCAAAACAATCTCAATTTATTATCCCATTCGAGCTGGAGTGGATGAAAACTAATCGTCACCCTTAGCTCGACAGCGATTGCTCATGTTCCGACGTCACAACTTTAATTCACGCCCGAGGTACCGTTTCAGGTCCAAAATCCGTTGTGAAATCAAGTAAACCCCTCAGACACGCTCTTTTCGTCAGTCGACGATGTTGTGCGTGGGTGGGACTTTCAGCAATTTTTCGACCAGATCGTCCTCATCAGAGGGTTGTTTGACCGGGGCGTTGATACTCTGTGGTAGACGTCACAGAAACAAGCGCTCCGCTTCTGTGGTGGTGGACTGGGCCATTGAGAAAGGGTAGATTATGAGTAAAAGCGCCATCAAAGAACCTCTACACTTAAGTGCGTCCATTCACTTCACTAGAGTTCGATTTACCCGAGGGTGCCCACCAGGGCACGTCTTGGAGTTTGCAGCAATTTTTGTGAAATAGGAACATCTCTCTGAATTCTCCCTCTGGTGCGACTGCCTTCCCACATCCTGTCTAGGTTCTTATGACACATTTTTCCGAAATTTTCCTCGTCTCGAGCAGGGAGGTGGTACATACCTCCGACTCACCATTAGAAATTGTAGTTTTGCGGCTCCACCAGCTTGGGTTGAAGGATAGTTTCAATATCTTCAATGTTACGATGCTGCCTCTGATTTTGGATGGAAATCGATTATGGCTCAACTGAAGTAACTACATGGTGCTTGTTTTTTTGAGTCCACTCCAATTTTTACGAATCTGATTATACTGCTGTATTGTATTATGCGAACCGGTCATGCGAATATCTACCACAGGAATTCCAAAAACCACTCTCTAGCATCGACTTGATTATGGTCCGATCAATTATATAGTTGTTAATTTTTAACTGCAGTTTTATGCTGTCCTGTTTTCACAAAGAAGAGACTCTGTTTGCGAGATAGAGCCATTAGGCCGCTTGGTTGACGTATGTAAGAGCAACGCCCGCCTCATAAAGACATAGCTAATAGGCTTGAAATTGATCAGTTTTCATGAGAAGCTGGATATTATAGCTGAATAATTATGAAAACAATACAGACTGTACCTTCCCTTGACCTTTGCCTGTAGAGTGCCAGTGTTCTACCGCAGAAATTTCCGATTCCTTTTTTGCAAAACAGCTGACTCCAAGGTGCATAAGAGAGCAGCCGTCTCCTGCCCCTCTTTATTTTACCTGCTACAGGTGATACCCTTCTTGCCGTGCCGGTTGTAATGAGCCCTGCCAGTAAAACCAAGCGCATTTGTTCGCTCATAAGTGCTTGTTAAGGTTTTTCAAAAGAGAAAGCCGCTGACAGATTCCTTGAGAAGACGCTGCACATCAGTCGATAGCGCTCCTTTTCAAGTAAAAGAATCGACACCTGGGGATTATACAACGTAGAGTAAATAATGCGCTGCTATTGATGGGTCCTTCACAAGATGCGCCAATCATTCAACTTTGGTCAGAGTCGCAGTGCCTTTTCAAATGCGGAACATTAACAGTCCATTTCCCGGACATGAACAAGGTGTGGCTGCGTACTTTACTTGAACATAGCGTGAGATTCGTTTTTCTTGGGAAATAACCACTTAACACAACTGTCATCCTGCTCTGTACCTGAACGAAGAATTGTATACAGTGGTCAGTTGTAACATCCCAACAAAAGTGGAGCCGCCGACACCATCAAAGGCAGTAGCACGATAAATCCCCCAAGACCAGTAGGATTAATACGCCGGAATTCCTCGACCCTGAACAGGCGTTGCATAATGCATTTTCTAAGGGAAGGTGCACTTATAAGAGCCCTGTCAAGCTACAACATACCGACCCAAACGTCCGCCACGCCCGCTCGCCCACTACCGCCCATGGCAACCGACCGTTCAATGACGCTCTTGATAAGATTTTATCTGCTAAGCAAATTATGAGGCGATACTGGTGTGCAGTGATGCTGCATGGACATATGAGTGCACATATGCAGCCATACCTTCGGTAGTGGTTATTGGCAAGATGCCTAGCATGGGAAGGGGGGGGGAAACTCGTCCAAAATCGATTACTAACGCATTGAGAACGAAGGCTCTTTCTTCGCAGGATTTTGACCGTTTCCCTCCGTTCTTTCGCCATTTCCCCCACTAATATAGCTGCCGGCTGTTAAGCAATTTCGGGCGCAATTAGGAAACCCACTCGTGGCTAACTGCCTCCAAATGAACTACGTGACCATGCCCGCTCCATATACGGAACAGTATAAACCTAATGTAACAAACCGACGGGTAATTAAGTCTTTTTCTCTTTACGGAGAAGTATTAATAGTTTTATGGAGCAGAATACAGGCGGAGGTAACTTTATTTTCCTAGACATTTCTTCCCACCCCGAATATAAGGGGAATCCAAAGTACAACTTTTGTGTTTTCCGACGCAAATAACTAGATCAGAACTGGATAACGGGGCTGGGAAAGAGAAGCGGCATATCCGAGATTTGATCCCCAAAACTCATACACATAACCGGTCCACTCGCATAACCCCTCTGCCTCTTTATTTTAGGCATAAATGAAGAAATAAAATAAAAACATACCCATTGAATTGGATGGAATGATAACTTTTCGTTTCAGTTGTTGGGCTGGCACATGTACCTTCCTGCAAACGGAATGTAGGAAAACCCAAATAACCAATCCTGGCTCACATGATATCAGTCGTAATTGCAGCAATTTATCATTGACTTATTGACACTCGGCGATTTTGTTCACCACTTCTACTGTTATAAAAACTGAATTTGAATAGTTTCTCTAGGGCAAGGTTCTTCCCTCATTGGGCGATCCCATGGGTTTCCTCGTGGACGAAGTGTCTCTGGTGTGCTGAATGCCGCTGACAGTTCGTAATTGGTACTTTCGTATTCATGCCGAAAACAAATTAGATGTCTATCGCGATTGCACAGTCATTTTCTTAGCACGCCTACCCCCCCCCCCCCCGCCTCTGCAAATAGACTGAAGTTTTTTTGGTCATCAGGTTCTGGTGTATTCTATGTTGACTCTTTCAGAAAAGAACATGTAAATCAAACGATCAGAGAAAAGTTGGCCGCAATGGAAGCCCGAAAACAACGAATGAAGGAGATTCGTCGGCTACTCACAGAAAATCAAGGTAACTTCTGATTTCTGACAGATGGGTCTTATGGCCGCCTTATGAAATTTCCGACGGTTTTTTCACCCCTTTAATGTTCCTTAATTCCAAGTTCAAGAATCTGCTTGGTTAGCTTCCTCATTGGTGCGCCCTTTCATCCAAGATGGTGTAGAGTAAGGCACACCACTTGGAAATGTGCAGTGGCTGGATGTCCTCGCCTATGTCTTCCTTGATAAGGCCAGCATAAGCCGTGCCTTCTAGAAAATTTACGTTCTACTGTGAGGTGATTTACTTCTTCTGACTTCTGACCCTGCTGGGATATATAGCCCTCGGATGGATAAAGTGCCTGTCGAGGTCCCCTCCAATAGTATGTCCCGGTCAAGAAGAATGAGTGTGAAGACGGCCATCGTTAGTCTAGGAGCTGCTCAATCTTACGGGTCGCATAAGTGCGATTAGGTACATTGAGCTGCGCCATCTCCTGTGATTACTGTACTTACAGTAGTGACAAATTACAGTTGTCTCGGGACATGGAAAACTGTTCACTTATGAAGTGCCTTTCATCGTCGATGTCCAACATCCTCTGCCTACCACCTTTTGTCCACCTCCATTTCCGAAAATCGGAGAGGGGGAGGGCAGTGTACCAGGCCGCTTTCTGCATCCACTGGGAATTACCGCAACGCATGTCCTTGCTCGTGTACTGCTCGTTGTTTTCACGAGTATTAATATCCCTGTTTCGATAGTGGCTTAGAGGAATATTGCTATTCTTTTATTTCAGTAAGTTGGACCCAATTTCTAATTTCAGCAGCGGCGTCATCGATTGTGGCGGAAACGAAGAAAAAGCTGGAGGCGACCTTGTCACACGACGAAGGAGGCGAATCTGTAGCGAGTGACGCCAACACCACTTCGGATTCAAAATCAGCGAGTGACGCCAACACCACTTCGCATTCAAAACCTGAATCCGAGACCAATGGCACGTGCTCCGAAGCGACTACTCAGATCTCGTTGGAAGATTGTACTGAAGACGAGGGGCAGCAAATGTCCTTAGAAGATCACCTTGAAGACGAGGAGCAACAAATGGACGAGGTTGAAGAGCAGACAAGACATGAGATCGAGGAAACATTCCGGAGCGCTGAATTGAATCTGCAGTGAGTTGTTTCCGTAAAAAAGTTGTAATAAACTAACTATGGTCGCTCTCGGCATTGTCAGAGCCTGTTAGCGCTTTCTCTGAGGTTGCTCCCTTACCTTCTTGATGGATAGAGCTGGGAAAAGTGCACGAGTAGGTTGTTCGGCTCTGACAAACGTTCTCTTCTGCTGCTCGTTTTTTTGAGGTTGTGACAGTTGCAATATTAGTGTGATGAATAGATGAGGTTGAAAGCCCAACTGTCTCGTTTGCCCCTTGTGCCCAGAGCCTTGTTCCCGTTGTGCTGCCTCGCCATGTATCACTGGAAGAAAGTTTCACAGTAGGTCTTTTTTTCTACAACGTTTCCATTCAGTGGATTAGCAAGAAGGCTCTGTTCGTTTGTCAGGATTAGGATATTCTTCCCGTCGATTGATCCTGAGTTGTTTGACGACCACAGATGGTGGATTCCACTTGGTCCAGTTTGGACATTGACTGTAGTGATGATCATAATCCCAAATGGGTACCTGGTATGGGTTTTGCCGAGAATGGACTAAATGCTTGAATTTAATACGTATGTCCCTTGTAATTTTGGATACCGGACGCTGCATTGGGATGGGTGAAACGGCGATAGTAGCACGAACCCCCCCCCCACTTGTACCCTCTAATTTCTCAGTTCAGTATGGCATCCTCTCGTCGTAACCATCTATCATCTCATCAAATTTTTCCGGCGAGCAGGGGAGCCGAGGGCTAGGGGCAGGGATGGAAGGAGGATAAATCAACAAAAGGAAAATGCTTAGGCAGCGAAACCCTTCCCAAAAGCCTAAACCTCCTTCCCTACTCACTTCCTTCCGCCAGACCGCCAGTGACCAAGTGCAACCCCTCACGAGCTTCTCAGCAACGGTTTTCTACCATCGTTGGATTTGTACCTTTTTGGGTTCGCCCATGAAGCTGTGTAGGGGGCGAAGGGCGCCTTGAAGGAGGAGAGCCCTTGGGGTGGTCAACAACCTATTTTTAGCCTCTTAGCATCAGAAATGTCCAGGTTCAACCCGTTGGCGTCGAAGTCTGAAGTTACGTTCTCAAATCATTGAAACACGGTTCGAGACAGTTCAGTGCCTCAGAATTTTTTTGTAAGTCAAAATTCTGAAAAATAAAAGGATATAGCGGTGTGTAATTGTGCTGATCATTCCCTTCTTGGACTGCGAAAGGTATTCCACACCTATTCGGAATTGCGACGCCTCATGAGTGCGTTATAACCTACACATTTGTTGTGGCTTGCTTCACGTGCATGATTACATCTTCCTTCAATCAATCGTGTACCTTGGTTCCCCGGAGCCGATCAATCGGTGAAGTATTGCTCTTGATGCAGTAGAAACTTATGTTCTAACAGCAGTTGTCTTTGTTATGGCTTGTAAAGTAACTAACAGAACATCTATCATATCGAATGCGTGGCGCATTCCTTATGAATATTGAACAAATTTAGCCATTTTCACAGAGAGGTGGTCAGGAGGTACCTTCTAGCGGAGCGACTCGTTTATATTAGGTTGGCGGGAAAGTTCTGTCACTCTTTTCCGAACTCAAATTACTTGCCCATTACCAAGAGTGGTAACCGGTAATGTAAGCTCTTATACAACAAGGAGTGGTCTCTCTGTTAGTACCACTCGCTTGCCTCTTGCTCCTTCTTCTGCAATATGCACAAGGATTTTATCCGCTACCATCAGCCCGACCCCTCCAAACGCGGGCTTCCCTTTCCTAAAAACTCTTTTTTCCCCACCACCATGGGACCGCCCAGCGTGTTAGGCTTGCGATGGCCAAAAAGCTGGGAATAAGCACGATGCCCTCAATCATCGGGCAACCTTACCACAACAGTAGCGCTTCGAGGCGGGAGCCTAGGAGCCTACAGTTTTGATGGCGAAGTGAGTTTAGGTTAACCTGCAAAGCTCAGGCTCGCAGGGAGGCTGCTGAGTCGGGAAACTGCTGGATGAAGAAGGTGCTTCCTTGGTCAAGGCGTACGCAAAGCAGCTACGAGATCTAAGGCGTATCGTGGATCAGAGGGAAAAATTTGTCCCGCACAGCCTGGCCTTACACCAAGAATTAGCTGCACGCGCATCCGCGTCCAAAAAGTTCGAGCTCGTACCCCTCATGCAATGGAACGCTTGGTTTTCTTCCCCTTGCACACTGGTGTAGCACACGACAATTCCCCCCTTGTGTACATAGCATGATTACCATCCGATAATCAATGCGTTACGTGGACGAGAAAAATGTCCATAAACCGGCAAGTTCCACGTCGAGGCTATCCAACTTTGCGTCGGTGCCTCCCTGACATAGTAAAAACGATGGCATCCATGGGTGCTCAAGAAGCTTGCGTAAGCCGACGCCGCCAGTGACAGTTGCTGTAACAACTTTGATCCCATCTAGCTCCTCTCTAATAAGAAAAAAAAAAAAAATTCCCAATTCGAAAAAGTGACAGCTTTCCTTGCCAAATCCCTAACATTTTCAACAGCTTCCCACATAAATCGAATGTTCTGCACGCATGATGCGCCCGTGCGATGGACCTCGCCTCCTGACACCCAAGACATTACAACTTCCATACACTAACAATGAACGAGGTGGCGCTGGCTGAGCGCATTTATTCGAACGCGAATGTAGGATGGTTTTTTCGGGACATATCCCCCTTCGAGAGCCAAATACATCCTGTCCTGTATTGGGCATAGACATGGCTAAATTCATCCCAAATCTGCAGCACCCTCCAAAGAGCCGGCCCACGTCCGAATCAAAGTCGCAGCCATGCCCACCCATCTTAGACATAGGGATTTGACCCGATTTGGGGTCACTAAAAATGAAAGCCAAAATGTTGTTTGGATACGATTGCTCGAAGAGCCACGCATATAACGTCCGTAGAGTTTCGAAGGAGTGCGGAGGGGCAGCTCTGTATGGGCACCTGTTATTTTGTTATAGCACATAGATCAGCTGTCTGAATAAAGGTACTTTCACATGGTATGTAAGTGGCCCATGAAAAACCATATCCTGAAAAATCACTCAGGTTTCGACAGGGCTCCATCCAGAAGGTTGTGCGTGCTTCAATTCGTCCTCAAGCCACTGAACAAAACTTTCTTGTTCGATGAAAGATGTGAAAGAGCCGCAGCATCGTGTGTCGTTAACGTTCCTAATATATGCTGGACCCTCTTTCCTTTTCGTTGAAAGGACCCAGGAAAACGCAGGCGCATGGTCCCCCTCCCCCTTTCTTTCGCTGCCCCATGCGTAGTCCCAAGGCTAATACCGATATTGCACCAGCACATCAGTGCTTGGTTCCTCGACTACTCTTCCACCCTCTGGCCAAACTTTATGTCCCCACATTGACTTGAGAAGCGAGCTACTAATTTAATATCGCTTGTAGAGAGGAACGTTCAAACGCATTCTTCGAACCATTATCTTTTCTCTGGGACGGGCGGAAGTACTGTAATAACAACCACTATCACTTACCACGCGCGTCGTTCCGTGGTCTGATCCCAGATCGCCCCCTCCCACCCAACCAAGCCCTTCATTGCTCCAGTTTGGTGAAGAATTCTCTGGAAGCAGGACAATGCTGACATGTATAGTGGCTGACGCCGCAAGTCACCGTGAGGGCCAGATAGCCTGGAGATGCCACTACGATTACGGTTGAAACTAGCATACACGGCGCATCCTTTTCCAGTGAATAAAAGCGGTGCGCATAATGTACTTCAAAGAGTTTGTCTGACTGTGAGCACCTGATTCCTTCTACTCTTTTACTGAGAGATTACTAGGAGGAGTGACTAGCATTCAATTTCCATAATATCAACTTACATGTTTTCTCTGATATTTTCTGATTTCCGATGTTTTGAAAAATTTCAGGAATCTTACTCTCCTTCGCCAACGGCTTGAGCACATTCAATCACAGGGAGGGGCAGGACTATCGCAAGAAGACCAAGAATTTCTGGATCAACTCGATGAAACCGCTGCTGCTGTGGTTGATGGGGGACGCGATGGGACGAGAAGCAGTGACGAGGGAGGAGGTGGCGGACATGCCGATTACAAAGAGGTGCGGCCCCCCGCTTGATTCTTTTTCTTGACACCATTTCGGCTACTTCATTTTCAGACCATGGGTATTTAGTTGCTTTGTAACGCGTTTGCTGCAAATCACTTATCGAGAGAAGGGGAAGGGGGGAGGGGAGGGGAGGGGGTTGAGGCAGTGATACAAAATCGAGGGAATCAACAAAGTTTTTAGAAGATTTTGAGGGTCTCAGTCTTACTGTAGAGTTGTCCACAGAAATCTCAGGGGAGACATTGGTTTTGTGGCTTTCATGATAACTCTGATTTTCTACCTTTACAAAGTTATTCGAAATTACTCGATTGAATATGCATGTTTCTGCCAACTATGTACTAATCGATTTGACTCGTTTTACTTTTTTTTAATTTGGACCCTTTTTTCAAAGTTTTTTTCCGGGTTTTCGAGTACTGAATGTTACGCGATTTGACGGAATTTCTTGAATCTAAATACTGAATGCTCCACGACAAAGGTAGATCCTGGAGGCCACCCCAATGCACGAATAAGCCACGTCGTTTCTGCTCGTTTGGGCCCTCTCGCCGAGACACCATGAAGTGTATTCTTATCCGTAATCCATCTCTCACATAGGGTACACATACAATCAGCTGGCGAACTGTTTTGGACACCATGTGCGCCAGA
>MU923642.1:21326-40330 GCA_036418165.1 Cooperia oncophora
AAGCCACGTCGTTTCTGCTCGTTTGGGCCCTCTCGCCGAGACACCATGAAGTGTATTCTTATCCGTAATCCATCTCTCACATAGGGTACACGTACAATCAGCTGGCAACTGTTTTGGATGGACGCCATGTGCACCAAGAGGAGCAGACGTGGCATGGCTCAGCTGCCTCCGCGGACTCCTCCAATGAAATTTGTCCCGATTTTCCTGTTTGTGAAGCCATTAATACTTTGTGGCTCACGATTAGCTTCGTGGAGCAACACCTCAGTAACATAGCGCTCAGACATATGCTGAGTGATACCTGTGGTGGCTCAGAAAGCATGGTGTAATCCTTCGCTTAGAGACGATGGTGTAAACCGTAATAATAATAAAAATAATAATTATTATATTTATAGTGAATTCCATCCATGTGTGTGATATAGGCACAAAAAGTAATAATCGCAAGAATACTAGGTAAAATACTATGGGGAAAAGACTCGATCCTCACCAAGACTCGATGCATTTCACTTTCATGCCTGATGGACTTAACGTTACAACTTCAAAGCTGGCTTCCTCCCTACCTACTTTTTTTCTAGCGTTTTTGGCCTTTTCACGGCACAGGCGCAACTTTTAGCCCCCACGACTTCTGGCTGGGGTCAAGTCTTTTACTATAACTCAGCGTTGCTGTTGTGATTACTTCCATACCGGTAAGTGAGGCGATAAACATCACTTGCCATGATAGAAAGTTTAATAGGAACTAGGAATAGTGCAAATAAAATTAAAGTGGTAGTTTTAATCGTAATAATGAAAGAATAATAACCTTGTCCATGTAGTTTGACCACATTTCGAGTACGGTAATTCGGCGCAGTTCGACTACGGAGGGGGGGGGGGGCATTTTGCACTTTCACTGCTTCACTAGTTCCGGTTACAAGTCCACTCTGGTGAAACCTGTGAACTCTTGTGAAGCTGGAGCAAGCTCGTCAAGCCATCATGGTAAACCTGTCAACTCGAGAAGAGGCTGTCTAGATAAATCGACATCGATGGGAAGTAGTAAAAATTCCCCCCCCCCCCTCTCCGTCGCCGAACTGCCCCTGGTAATGCTATTCCCATTTCGTCTTTATGGAGAAACGAGACAACGATACTCCCAGTTCTGCTCGAAGAGTCTTCCAGGTGCCCTCACAATATTATTCGGTCCGCAATCAGTCTTGCTTAATGTTAATAAAAAAATGGTGTAATCCTTAATAATTTTTTTGCTTTCAACTTTGCTTGTTGGGTGCCCATAATAGTGTGGCTTCTCTTTCTGAACTCTACCAATCTAACAAGTGTTGTTTCTGTGGAACACCAACGGAAGTATATCGTTTGCGTGATGTTATGAATGGCTGAATAGTGCTAGTAGTCATTTAAAATGTATGAGCATCTGCTGGCCGTTAAAGGCTCAGCACTGGCCGCCTGTTGGATGCCGCTGCCGCCGCCGCTGCCGCTTCAAGTCCAATGATTCGTCGCCGACCGGAAAGCGGTGTTCCGTTGCAATGGAAACGGCAGTGAAGCTCTCTAATGACGTAGAGTGTGCAGTGTGTGGTTGATAGACTTTGAGGGCTTCAACTGGGTCAGCTGTGATGAGCAGACAACTGTGCGTGTCTTAGTGAAATCAAATAGTGGCTAATGAATGGTTTCGTTGGCTGATTTGTTTGATGTTTGCGTCGTTTTTTGTCCCCGTTGTGAATGGAAAGATATTTGCTATGGATTTGATCAGCCGTATGCGCATGAAGTGGCTGTACACTGCGTGAATTCACTTACACATTTCTCAATGGCTTTTCACAGATCAGCTCTGATCGACCCGTAAGCAGTATAGACCAAACAGAGTCTCGTTCTGCCACTCTTGATGAAAGTAGCGATCGACTGAAGCACATCGAACAAATGCTGCACCAACAGACGTCGATGCTCTCAGAACTGCTTGAACGCAATCAGGTAACGTTTCGAATCGCCCACACAATATCACCCGAACCATCGCCATACACATGCCGCTCCACAGCAGCTGTGCAGGCCAGGCCAAGCGCAGTTCTGCTGCTGGCGGTGGTGAGGGTGGTCGAGGGCAGCAGCTTCTGGCAGGCATCGATCCGGCGAGGGGCGGCGCGCCACCCGCTTCCATCGCTGCCTGCTCGGGGCCGGCCCTTCCCCTCTCACTTGTCACTGCTTCTCAGCCATCGAACAGTCGTCGTGCTTCCGTAGTTCATTCGTCCTGTCGCCTGCTCGAACTACTGCACGCGACCAGCCCTGCTCTACTACGTGGCCTATCTGCCTGTCTACTACAACTAGCCGACGGCCATCCGTCTCCGCCACATCTTGAGCGTATTCTCCACGCCATTTGTGAGGTTTGAGCAAGAAGTTTCTCGTGTGTTTCGTTCTCTACCAGTTTGGCACTGCGACCCACCAGTTAAGTGAATGCTTTGCCACAGTCTTAGACATTGTAAGCTGGGCCGAGGTTCGCTTAGGCTGGAGGGCGCCGACATCGGGTCACCGTTTTCTGAGTGTCTGCTTCCAACCACATCACCCTCATCATCAGGTTTTGTCGCCATTTCATTCTGTGGTGCAGTGCCGGCCGGGATATGATATCGCCATTGTGATGGCTCTTGTGTTTGCGTGTTCTCTCTCTATCGCTTCTATGCCTTTTGCTGGACTCGTGCTAGCTACGAGAATCGTCCGTACGCTTCAGAATATCATTGTCGTGGTACTGTATCCGAATGATAATGGAGGCATGACCGATCGATGTCGCTCACGTTCGATTCACATTTCACAATATTCACCAGTATACCTTCCAGAGCGGATCACAACGGCTCGAATCGGTGGCGACCACCCATGGGAGCGTTGCCTCTCAGGTTTGAAATTTTAACGGTGTGCATTGCTCCATTCCTTCTTATGTTTCTGATCCCGCGCCATCTAGCATGGCCTTTTCTCCATATCTCTGTTGCATTCAGTTCATCACCTTGAAAATGGCAGCTGGAGGTGTTTGCTTGGATTTTGTGACCCTTCCTTCGTTCATCTCGCTTTTAATTGAACAGAGGATTCAAATTTGGCATGCCCCTGCATCCTAGCTGGCGTGTATATTGGGTGGGAAACGCCCACATCCGTGTCGATATCCAATTTATAAAATTCTCTATCCTGCGGCACTTAATTACGAGTTATTCGTTTTGATTGGAAGGGCGGCGTGCAGCGTAGGCGGCGGCCCCTCTGAGCGCGTCTACTACAAATGACCCAGAGAGCAGCACCTTAGCAATGAAGTGCCTTGAATTGGTCGTAGTTTACTTTTGCGGTGCAGTCTAAGATCGATGCGAACGACTTGGTGGTTTCTCTATGAGAGGGGGAGAGGGGGAACATTGACTCGAGGGCTCCCTTCCAGGCTTCTCTCGTCGTCGCCTGCCGCCGCTGTCGCTTCCGAGGTACAAAATTAAAGAATTGATCCCGCGTTGCTATGTCCGGGGTGTCGGCTCTCGTCTCGAACTGCCCTCACACAGCCATACACCCGTGTGCCGCGATGCCGATAGATTATAGTTTGAAGGCAGGTGTGTAAGGGTATGAGAGTGTGGGGGCAAGTGATGTGACGGAATATTAACGGAATTCAGCGTCGCTAACATCCGTCTGAGCACACGATGCCTCTCGCTCACACTGCTCTTCCCCTCCATCTCAACGCGCTCTGATTAGTCGCCCTAGAAGCTGTGCCGACGCGCTAATAACTGCATTATGTTGCCATGAAAACTTGCACTCGCTGCTCATCTCATTGAGGCTGCCACCATCCCACTCTATGCGTGGTCTTGTCAATGATACGATGGCACCTGATCCTAGGGACGTCATGTATGCCAAGAGAATCCGAAGACTTCTGATGATCATCACGGTAACGGCGGTGAGAAAGTGAAAAATGATCTGGAGCATCTCGTTGCCAGCATTATGCACGAAGTGGTGGAAATTCTGGAGCAAAGTGACGACATCGATGAGGAGACGGAACTGAGGTCAGAGGTGTAGACTGCGGGTCATTAGGTCCCGTACTGACTGCTCTAGATCCTCCACTGATTTTCGGAATTCCCTGAGGAGGCCGCTCCTGTAGCATAGGTCTGCACTCTTATACGAAATATTTTTCTATCTGAACCGAGCCTAGAGAAAGGTAAGGAACTCGAAAGACCTTTTGATGTGGATCTCCCTCGTTTACGCATAATAAGCTGATTAGGCCACAGAGAATATGTTTTACCCCGTGAATTGCTGGACTGCGGACCTCTGCTACACCTGCAACTCTCAAAGAGTTCCGGATAAAGGGTGATTCAGTCTAAACCTAGTCATGACTCAGCGTGCTGTTTTATAACCCAAATAGCCAGTTTGGTGTGTCTACTCACAAAGCTCTCGTTTGTCCCTCGAGTGCCCATGCGGATAAGTTGTGTCTTGGTGAAGATAACGAGATGTGTGTGTGCGTTTTTCGAATATGCATAGGAATTGATATTAGTGTAACACACCTGTGGTGTCGTCTTCTTGGTCGGCTAAAGAAGAACGACAACGGACAGGAGGTGCAGTGCAGTGCAATAGGCGCATCTAGAGGCGATATCGTATTGCTGCTCGACTGTGATACATCTCTCTCTGTGTGTATGCTTGAAAGCTATTGCTGATGGCAACTGTTCAGAAGGCCATCACAACGGTTAGGCCGCAGCCGACACCGCAACGCAGCACATTACAGCACAGACGACGAAACGTCCGTCGTCTAGTGGCAGTTGCTCGCCGCCTCGGCCAGTCAGCCAGCAGTGACTCCTTTACAACTCAACCCCCGACCGGCTAACCGATGGAACGGCCGCCGCCATGCCGCTGCTGTCGTTGTTGGATTCATCAACCATCACACCAGCAGAGAAGCAGAGAAGGCAGCTCTCTCTCTCTCAGCCCGTCACTACCCTGCACATTTCAATTAGAGCTTAGAATGGAACGCATGGGTTTCTGGGAAAGTGGTAGGCCAGACAAGGGTAGACAGCAGACGTGCTAAATGTCACGAAAATTCAATAATTGGGCAACTGGCTTGCTGGGCTAAGTTTGCGACGAATTTCAGCAAGTAATCTCGCGTTCACGGATTGATTACAAATACTATGGGAACCGGACAAAATGGTCTCATCAGAGCGCTTCCATTATGGCGGTGCTGTGCCCCTATAATTATAAGTGTCCTGTACGCTAAGTAGATCTACGACCAGTCAATAAAAGACAAAAGGGCTGAAGCTTCCAATAACCAACAATTTTCGGGATGCGCCATGCATCTTGGTGCTGTTCAAGATCACAATAGCACCCTGAATGCGATATAGACTGTACAATAATTGCGGAGGCTAGAGTCGATATCTTTTCCCCTTGTGTGAGTCTGCTAAGAATTCATCGAGGGGATGGAGGGCTTCTTTGACCTGGGCAAGGTCAGATTTATTTGACCCCGAACCGGGCTCCTGGTTTGTACCACCCTTCCTCATACCCCGTTTTCTCCTTATAAATCGCAACAGGAAATTGAAGCTTTTTATGACAAGTCGTCGCTTAGGTTGCTTGCAAAAAGTTATCCGTGCTTCTGATTGCTAATTAAATGACGTTTCTGCAGCGTGGAGCCCTAAGTTGATGAGTTCTGACGACTGAGAGCATTTCACTGTTTTCATGCCCTGAGCATGAGGTTCAGCACCTGGACATGTCCCTTGTGAGAAGTGCTTTAACCGCACTGACTGAACATCGCCGTCCCCCGTACCACTTAAGGCTGGTCAAGTTCTCGGGTCGTGGCACTACAATATCATGAGATGGAGCAGCCTCACCATTCTTTGCGAAGACGTGAGAAGCGATTATTCGGTTTACAGTTTGAAGTTTGTGGGAGATATCTTCCCAAAAGGCTAAGTAAGTCATGTTTTGATTTTCCCAGTGCTACTCGCCCAGACCATCTGTAAATTCTTAATGTTTGTTGCGGACAGAAGGACACAAAAGATGACGGGGAGCGATTGGAAGTCGCCGGTTCGCTTAAGGGCTGAGCCTTCCTTGTATACCAGACCTGCGCGCGTTCGCGGAATCTTCAGCCGAAAAAAGATTGTGTTTCAGTAAGTTACGGAGGGGCTGTTTAGCGATTGCTGAAATATGGTTTCAGCATCGATATGGCGACGTTTAGAATTGCCATCTAGAATACTGGAGGAAAAAAAATAAATTAAAATTAAAATAAAATTTAGATTAGGCTTTTGTAGCTTGTGATGCGCCGCGTGACCTAAAGTACTCTCCTCCCAGGACAACATTCTAGCCCATTTCAGCGGGGATCATTTTCGAGCGAAATCTGACGTTGCAATTCGAAATGGATATGATCAAGAAAAGTCTAATAAAAATGTCTTCGGGGAATGCTGCCATTCTATGCCCAGTTTTCGTAAAAATCGTAGTGGGCATTTTGGAATGTGCAATTTGGGTCAGCTGATGCACATGCCGGGTTTCAGAAAAAATGATTCTTCTCTCGAATGGGATAAGATGTTAGATAATGCCGAGCCTGGTTCAAGAGTTCGTGCTTGTTGACTGATCTGCATGGACTCCTCTAACGGACACTCGGCTGTCTGTTCTCGATAAATCTCCCTTGAAGCTGATTTTGAATGCAAAGAAAGATACGGCTACTCCGAAGGATGAAATATGAGCATTAAAAACCAGCTGTTATGGCAGGATGTCGTCGGCGTTTGCCGTAGGACCATGAAAATATCGGCGTAGAGCCGTAGGTATAAGAAACTGAAAAGGCACTGAAAGGGACTCGGCGCATATCATACGAATAAGAGATTTCTCGAAAGACTATCTCCCTAAGCTCCGAACTCTGTTATAAAGCGTATCGAAGGGAATTTCTAGATTCGAACAAGGTTCCTTTCTCAGAAACCATTATTACTTTTGATTGACTTGAAGTTTCCTCAACAATGGCTAGGACGGCTTCTTGATTTTGGATCCCAGAAACGAGCTCTTCGACATGAACAAGAGGAACCCATGAACGGTCAGTATGGGTATTATTTGAAAAGAATTGATGAAATTAAAAAAATTGAATTATGATTGTATTGTTGACGAATTAGAAGAGGCTATGATGTCCAGCTTGAAGAACTTTGTGAAGTTTTGAATGGTGTTTCAGGTTGAAACCAAGCTGTCCTGACGGGGATATAAAAATATCCCTTTCAAACGTTTCCGCATGTCGTTTGACGCTGTAGGCCGAATCGCGTCCGTGAAATCCCACTGTTATGTGGTTGTCAACTTAATGGCGGCGGGAGTATGTGCGGATTATGCAAGTACTGGCAGGCATGCCACCCGGTTCTCTTGCATGAAGACGGCAGGGAAAATCTCATTATTGAATGTGGAGCTCTCTGAAGTACTTAGCTTCATTAAATAGGGCACAGCATGAAGCCGCTCATGCTAAAGCCCTACGCGGTGCATGCAGGACATGTGGCATGTGATTTCAAAATTGAGGTGCAAAGCTTCTTTGAGACACATTACCTGATTGCAACTCGTAAGTACTGGGGCTCAGCCATGAGTGAGGTGCTCATTATGTGAAAGAGAAAAGCAGTCGGGTCGTACAAAACGCTTTAAATGAAACTTTATTTCTTGTAGTTGTTTTGAACATTGGACGAGTATGCAAAGAAGCGATAGGGCAACAAAACATTGTTAGTGCGGGTGAGAAACCAGAGGCGAGCAAAGAAACTTGAGCATGGTGACAGCGGTTTGCTGATAACGTTTGATGAGCGCGCGCGCCCTCTAGCCCGCATATTTGTTACCTTATACGAAGAAGGCCTAGTACTTGTAGGGTAATGGCGCGCCACTTCCTCGATCTACTAAGGTGCGAATTCATGAAGTGAAACGGCCTCAAGGCGTTCAAATTTATCGGTGGCCTTTCGAGCACGCTGCTAATTGCCATACAATCGTCGTGTACATGAATGCATATTTCACCCCTTTTTATGGTTTTGTCTTTGCAGATGGGCCAAAGTTCTCCTCCTGTAATCAGTTGAATTTCCATATTCTGATCTTTCCTGCTTGGCTTCAAGGGATACCCAAAAATTCATTCTAATTTGCGTGGCTATTATTCTTTATCATGTCGCTGTGAGGCCCGTAAATCTACCACTGTACGATGGGGTGTTGGCTGGGAGATATGCAAGATTCAAAGTGACGCGCGCAAATTCTCATAGGCTCAATTTTGCCTATTTCAAGAGAGATTTCGCATTACTGTAAACACTTGCCGCGTTTAATTCATGTAGGCTGTGGTTGCGCAGAGGCGCGCACTTGACAACACTTCCACGCTTTGGCCGCCCTACGTGCGGTCTCCTACCAACGCTCACGCCGTGAGATCGGTGCCTGAGACTCGGCAGTGACGGACGTAAGCAAGAGTGTTATTTATATGTATCTCGGGTAAATCTGTAAAAGGAGCTCTGTGAGAGCGTCTTGACTCTTACTGCGGTTCCTCTACTGATAGCTAACTAAGACTGTATTTTCCTTTGACATCATTTTCGACCAGTGAGTGTTCTCGAAAAGGAACGGAGCAGCTTAGGAGGGGATGGCTACGTAACCATGTTTACTGGAGTTAAGCGGTGATTATCAATAGTCGGATAAAGCCGTCATTCATGGAACGTCCATATACGAGGCCACATACGTTCTCCCGGGTCCTGCTTTAAGGCCTAAATGTGCACAGCAACGAGGACTTAGAAATCCCCGATTACGTCTCTCGCCTCGGCCGCGCTGCCACAAGGCCAGCCACCCACCCAATCGCTACTAGTCTGGGCTTTCTCATTACGCTAGCGAGGAATTAATATGTACGAGAGACCGTTTACGAAGATATAAAGTAAAACGGACATCGCGAAGAAAATGAATTCCTTTTGGAAAGAAATGATGGCGAAACTGGCGAATATCGACTGAATGAAGAGATAGTATAATGCAGCTACTCTCCTTTCTGACTTCACAGTGAACAACCAACCCCTCCATAGTCGAAATCTTGATTCAGTCATGTGATAGTCTGTTTGAGTGAAGGCCAAACCGCCAACCATTGTCCTTGTGCTGTTATGAGCTTCCTTTGCCCTTAAAACATTTGAAACGCAACATTGCGAGCCATTTCGCTACCAATATCCTGAATAGTGCTTTAATTCGGTGGAGGGAGCAAATTTCTCTCCAGAGGTTTATGTAGTGAAGCTCAGGACGGAGTTTGCCATGATGCTGCCCGTCACATATCGTACAGGGTAAAGTTCAAAAGCTTCAATAACTCTGTATGGGAGTGACATACATGGCGTATTCCAAGTCAATCGTTAAACGCTCACTTGTCCTCGATGGACAGGATGTCCATCGATGTCCTGGATGACAGGATTCATTGCTATTTCATGACCTATAGATGAGATAGAGGCTGGGGTGGTATTGTGGCTAGAGGCATGCTCACCATGCGCTCAGTCCGGCCGTGAAATCCCAGATCGAATCGCATCCACGTTGAGCAAGTCGTCTACCTTCCGGAAACGGTAGCTCGAAAGGAGATTCATCTGACAGGATAATGACTGATCTATACATCCACTGGCCCACGGAGTTCGTTGTCCAAGAAGCCTTGTTATTCGAGCTTTCATAAAGAAGATAAAGAAGTCAAGTCGAGTAAAGTTAGCAAGCTTACAGAGCTTAATTGTAATAAAATTTGTTTTGTTGTATGGAAAACCCATGTAATCACTGCTGCTGCCTGAAAGAAGAGTAAGTTGCTGGATTGCTGTGAAGGAATGCTATTCTTCAGTTTCTAACTGTAATGCATAGTTAGTTTTGAGTTATGATCGCAAAATTCAATTGGTTGGTTAATACGCTTATACGGCTTCATCCAAGTGCGGTTGACGCTCATCCACCTTGCTGTGGTATTCAGTCGCATTAAATAGCCGTAGGACCTAATATCTGCTTCATTTCAGGGTGCGTGAATCGGTGGTGTTAGGCACGGCGGTTCTGTTTCCAAATGTGCCTCGTACTCTGATCGACGCTCAACTTGGTCCGCTAATCGCCGATGTCCTAACTGTCTTTGAAAGCGATTCGTCCGCTGAAATCGCGGACGAGTTGTCCGCTGACATCGCTCGTGTACTCTACAGTGAATTAGGCTTTTTTCATCTCATTAATTCTCTTAACTGTATCCCTGATCCTTATCCTTCACCCTCAGACGTCCACATCAAGCCTGAGGAATCCCAACCCTCAAGCCTAAGGCATCCCAACCCTGGAATCATTTACCCTCAGCCGTCCACATCAAGCCTGAGGAACCCCAACCCCTCAAGCCTAAGGCATCCCAACCCCGGAATCCTTCACCCTCTTCCGTCCACATCAAGCCTGAGAAATCCCAATCCCTCAAGCCTAAGGCATCCCAACCCCGGAATCCTTCACTCTCTGACGTCCACATCAAGCCTGAGGATTCCCAACCCCTCAAGCCTAAGGCATCCCAACCCCGAAATCCTTCACCTCTTCCGTCCACATCAAGCCTGAGGAAACCCAACCCCTCCAAGCCTGATGAATCCCAACCCTTCAAGCCTAAGGCATCCCCACCCCGGAATCCTTCACCTCTGCCGTCCACATCGAGCCTGAGGAAGCCCAACCCCTCGAGCTTGAGGAATCCCAGCCCCGGAATTCTCCTGAAATAGATTGGTTCATTTGATGTGATTAGTTCTAATGCCTTCACATGCTTTCGTTTGTTCCCTTTCACATTCCTCCCTTATGAGCCCAGCTTTCATATCCCATTTTATTCACTGAACACCATATATAACACCATATACTTATATTTGAATAAATCAATTTATTTGTAATTGTATTTTGTCACCAATGCACCGTAAAGTGCCCAGTCATAATATCTCTTGGTCTGAATTTGCAAAAGCCGTTGAAAATCGCTATTGCCGTTGGTTTTTTGGGTGATTCTGTGCGGTCGTTGCATTCACCATGACGGTCTATGGTCCACTGGCTGAAATAGCTGTCGGAGCTACGATTGCAATTGTGATCATCTCGACGATACTGTCTTATGGTGCCCATCCCGTTGTTATCAACGCAGTCATTCTGGTGACTGTTGGTGTAGCAATGATGCTATACAGCCTTCTTATGGATCTGAACCTATTAGAATTGCCAATGTTCCTTTGGCGGATCGTCTTCGATTCAACGAATTCACGGTGAGTGTCATCGATCGCCCAGAAAAGCGCAAATCCTTCTGGGAGTAACTTGGTTACATTGGTGAGGCTCAACTCACACGCTTGGAACGTAATAAGCTCCATAATGCCTGGCCATGTTCGAGGTTTGTGGCTTCCCCGTACTTCCATTGCTCCCTTGGCCATATTCGAGGTTTGTGGCTTCCCCGTCAGTGTACTTCCATTGCTCCCTTGTCCCCTTCGGACTGTGCCTTAAAGGCAAGTGACATGATAAATCCCTAAGACTTGTAGGACTAATGCCTAGCAGGGCAGCATTCGGCGCCCTTGAGCAGTCGCTGCTTGGCGCCTTTTCTAAGGAGGTACTCTCATAGCGCCCTATCAAGCTGCAACGTACCGACCCGAACGCCCACCGCGCCCGCCCGCCCACAAATAGGACGACCGTACCTGATGCTCGTGTTGCTTCATTTGCGAAGTAAAATATGAAGCGAAGGGGTTGATGTAAAACGGCTGCATGGATATATGGGTACACTCATGCAACCGTATCCACCATAGCGGCTCTCGGCACAATACCAACGGGGAAGTTCGAAATCGCATTCTGAACAAAGGCTTTTTGCAAGTTTTCAACCGTTTCATTTCGCTTTTTCGCCCTTTTTCCACAATACAACAGCTCTGTTACCACATTAGACCGGTACCCAATTATCGTGCCTTATACCTCCAAGCACTACGGTAATAGTCTTGAGAAAATTCAAAGGACTAGTGCGAACCCGAAATTCTTCTAGCGCCTATGAGGACGTTAAACAAGGCCGGAAGGGAGAGGGGGCCCCCAGCTACCAGTTTCGAGCACAACAATTCTATTCGGAAGGGATTGGTTCCAGTTTCACTTGGGAAGTCCATGAGATGGTCATCCTTCAGGTTACTAACGCCTAACCTCGGCCCTTGTGGACCACAGCACTGCATACTTCGCGACATTTCGTTTCTTTCATAAAAAAGGGCTAGGGGATAGATGATTTCATCACTGACAACATGGTTGTTTTTTTCGGGCCCGCACATAGACAGATAACTATGGGGCATGAAAGACTCAAATTATTCACTCAAAAAAGATTGTCAACAAGGGCTTTAGCCAAAATACTCGGGGACGTCCCTCACGGGGGAGGGGAAGGGTTTCGAACTTTTTTTCAGCGTAGCGGGCAATTTTGTGAATTACCCGCAGGCTTCCAATGTTGGCCAGCACTAACCATTAGCCTTTGAAGGTGTGAAGAAGCGACTGTAAAAGCTCGTTCAGTGGTCGCTCTAATCGCACGATCGGCTTCAGCAACCATTTCGTGCCAATCGCTCGCGCGATTAGAGCGACCAAATCGCAGGGTATGAACACCCCGAGCTAGAATGACGGCTTACGCTCAGGGTATTCAAGCTATCTACCCCTAAAGAAGCAATAACTTTCCATAAAGCTTGGGTGCATGAAACACTGGTTTGTTCAAGGGCTGGTGTTGTTGATGAGCTGGTCACCGCGTTTGATCGTATGGACCATATCGCACTCAATATCCCATCTGGTTCCGAAGAAAGGTTGAATGCTTGGCGCATCTCGAGAAAGGGCTGATCAACGTCAAAAGCCTCATGCGCAATTTCTACATTCACTGCTCAGTCGCAAAGAAAGGTGACAAGGGAACGAATCTGGCATGATGCTGCCCAATGAGTTTAGTCCCCTGTAAGGGGTTCCTGAAAGGAAGGAAATTTTTATAAATTTCGATTCTGTCCGGGATTATTCACTTCCAATTTCTTTACTTCAGAATGCTCCTGCTGCTATTCTGGACATTTAACGTGATCGCTTCTGTAGGTTTCGGAGTGTTTGTCAGCACCAGCGGTCAGAGCTCTACGATACACAGGTACATTTGGCATCGTGGCAGTTAGCCGGGTCGATTCTCAGAGGGCTGGAGTGACCCCGCCTGCGGCCTTTCCACCACTGATGTTTTCTTACTGATGTTTTCTTCCTGAACCAGTTCCTAATTGATCACCATTGATAGAACAAGGCACCCGGAAGCTCATTCCGCCCCTCATCATACCACCCCCGACTGATTGCTGCGGTGCAAAATATGCACAGATATAAACACTCTTGATTATTTTTTCAGTTTGATAATTTGTTTCTCTTATTTTTTTGTGCGCGCCAATTTAGATAATTCCTGGAAAGTTTTCAGAAAATTCTTCCATGTGACGGTCTCACTAATTTATCTGTCTGGATTGTTTTTCGATCGAGATTTTGTCTGGTTGAGCGGATGGTTGATGATCTGCATCTTTGTTATTATAGAGGTGAGTTCAAGAATTGAAAGTTGAAAGTTTATTTCTTCGAATACAAGGTCAAGGAGGTCCCATCTTCGTGCACATGCACGAAAAATTAGGCACATTCCACCGACGTTTTTATCAGAGGCAATTCATCTTATCTGAAACGGGCGTAGTCTTTTGCCAGACGAGAACAAATCTTCTCGAATGCAAGGTTTTATGCATTAGCAACACTAGGAGGCTAGAACTATTAGGGAACGGATTGCTTTGCTTTCTTCAATCTCTTCCTAGAATGCGCCACATACTCGACTACCACGCAGAATCTCTTTTGTATGCGCAGCAAAGGCCAGTAAACGAGTGAATGTTATGGTGTCCACAAGTCAGTCCCATTTTACTCTTCATTTGACCTAGGAACGTCCCAAGAATTGATTGGCCTGGATGGATTCGATCCCCGAACCATGCATATGCTACCATTGCGTTCACCAGTGGCTTTTGTCCAGAATAATTGAAAGTGTTGCCGAAAATTGCCGACCACTGTGGTCGATAATCGTCCACGTGAGCAAATCCAGCTTATCCAGCAGTGGATAGTGGGTAGATTACTTTGTTTCCAAGATCGACTACAGCTCGAGCAAACCACAAACGGAATTTCAGGAATCGAGAAACCTACATATTATGGTGAGAGGAAGAGTAAATAAGCCAAGTAACTTATAAAACAGGAAAGTGCAGGTTTATGTCATCACTTACTTTTACTAGTCTTAAAAGCTGAAATCCACCTGAAAATGGTTTTCACACTTTTTATTGCGAAAAAAGAAGACTTGAAAGTGAATTCATCAGTGAGGATAGTAATTGGATCTTGACTCGTTCAACGTGTGTCAAGCCGCGTTCATATTTCGCGACCGAGTTGGCAGTCAATCGACGGATTTCCGGAATAAAACCGTGACTGCGACCGCCGCGCTTCCACCGCTAAGCTTACTGACCGCCTGAACTAGTCATTCTATCACATGTAGTTCCCCTGTAGCAACGGTCCGACAACTAGTGGCGACCGCGGTTGACCGTAGTTACGCGACTCTTAGTTGCTTGAGTCTCAGAGTATAAACACGGTCTTATAGCCGTTTCCAGGAGAAGAACTGTTCGCGGAAGTCATAGGTCAATCGCGGATTTCAAATACTCTTTTCTTGTTCCGATTCCAAGCTCCGTATTGGCCGAGGTTCACAGGCTTGGCTGAGTCTGTGCTATTTCGGTCTTACGGAGAAAGTGGAAAATGCGCTCACGACGTCCTGCTGTACATGCTCCCTCCCTTTCCGTGGTCCAAGAAGTACTTCCAGTGGTCGTAACGCCCACTGGAAGTACTTCTTGGAAGACAGCTGCCCATGCTCTTGCTTAACCCTTTCGCGCCAGCGTTTTCAGTATTTCGTTCGTGTACGGTCGCATATTGCCAAAAATCATTAACAAAGGAGAGCGCTTACTTGGACATACTAACAGTTTTTTAACTGTTTGCTTGCTGATCCATATCTAACAGCTGATTCATGCTGCCAGTCGTTTACCTTGAGGGATCCACCATGTTCATTGTCTGGTCGTAAATGAAATGCACGTATGAGCACTTGTCACGACAGAGCTCGAAGGAACCTGTTAGTTATCGTGTGAATCTGGTAATTCTGAGATTCTGGTGCTCCACTTCGGGAAATATGCGAGGCCAAGTCTCTCACAAATGCTTCAGTACCATTTAAGTGGGAATTGAAGATGCTTCTGCAAGCGCCGGTACCCTAGAGAGACTGCTATTGGGAGTCTGAACTTCAAAGTTTTCCAGAAAATGGTGTTCTCAAGATGATGATCTTTTGCGCAGGTTCTCGTTTCTTTACAAAGTTCCACCATGGGAAGAGCAACTGAACAACTTCCTCTTGGTGTTCAAAGATGAACAAGACTCTGCCGTGCTGCTCACACCGATTTTCCTCCTCTTTGGTGATTTCACAATTCTCTAAAAAGACGTTCCGCTATCGTCGAGTGGGAGGAGATTTGGAGAGTCGCACCTTCCTTTTGATGTCGCTTTCCCTTTTTAATTTTGGTTGGAAAGAAGAGCGCATCAGTGTGGACGACGTTAAAGACAGCCCCCGCGATCAAAGTGGCTCGTGGTCGCCTTTGCTGTGCAAGTAGTCTAGCCTCCAAGCTAGAAGACTGTTCACCTTTCGCGACTCTATTGTGAGCGTGGAGGCTGCTATAGCCGCTCAAAGTGCTAGTTCTAACTCCTCCTCAGTCGGACCGCCTTTACTTGCTAGATGTCCTCCGACGGAGGCCACTCACTTGTTCTTAGTTGGGGCGGCGGGCATTGCTAATGCCCCTGGATAATTCTGCTCTCCTTCATTACAGTTTACTCATTGGAGGTATATACATTCAATTCAACCCATTTCGCGAGGTGAAACGCGTAAAAAACACGAGTGACGCAATTTTCGTGATGATACAAAACACGACGCACAAAAGGCGCCGTTTACGAATCACAAATTCAGACACCGTGTTGATTGAAAATTCCTTTTCCTTCCCAGAGTTTTTCCTCTGCGTTTTTGTTGTTTTCTTTTTGTATTCTTTCTTTTGCACTGGATGATATCAACTACTGCGAGATGTGATAGAGAGACTTGTGAGCTAGGGGTGGCACAGAGACCGCAGGGAGGTGTGACTGTGAGGGAGCGATTTTATTTATGTTGTTCTGGAGGACGCTTCTTGCCTGTTTTCTTCTTTGGGAGATTACTTATCAGCTGCTGTTTCATAATTGGAAAGCAGCTATCCATGAGACTTTTATCGCGGGAGCTGTCTTTAAGATCTTCACCCATTTTACGCCCTCCACACTGCGGAATGCGTCTCAAGAACCTGGTTATACCAAGCTATTATGAGCAAACTACAATATCCAGGTGTTTTTCTGCCATTGTTCCTGTCTCCAAACGACAAATCGCCAAACCTGTACCATTTGGCAGGAGTCGCTTCGGTTGGTGTTGGTGACAGCATGGCCGCAATTATTGGATCGAAGTTTGGCACTACCAAATGGCCACGGTTAGTTAGGTTTTGAGGCTGTAGCATTACTGCTAACAGGGCGCCATTCCTGTTAAGCCACTTTTTTTATCAGAAAGCTTCTAAGAAACATCGTGCTTCAGCCCAGTAGGACCAAGCAAACCTGTCCCTCTCAAAAAGGAGCGAATTTGCTATAACATTGAATGTTTTTTTTTTCAATTTTCAATAAAATGAAAGCAATTCATTTGCGCGACTACGTTCAAGCGTCATTCCTTTTGGATGTGCGGCATTTACCAAGTTAGGCTGCGTTTATACTTTGCGGCAGCGTAGCGTAGCGCTTCCAGCGTACGCCAGCGGCAGTGCCGAAGAGAGGATGCATATCGATCTAGCTTCACCAGCGTCACCAGCGGCACGCTGGCGCGTCGCTAGCGGCACGCTAGCGTACGCCAGCGTTTCTCCAGCGTTTCACCAGCGTTTTGCTAGCGTTTGCAGCGGCAGGGGAGTAGAGACTATGGGAGAGCTGGAGGTACAAAACACATCGATTGCGCGTCTCTCACTCGCCCTTAGTCTCTACAATGCACATCGCTTCTGCGTCTCCGACGCCCTATGGTCTCGTCTTCCTCTCTTCTTACAATACACGTCGCATTCCGCGAGTGCTCTCTCCGCGGCACTTAGTTCTCTACTTCCCCCTGCTCGGTGCAAGCAGCTAGCAAAACGCGTTGGGTGCCGCTGGAGAAACGCTCGAGAAACGCTGGTGAAGCTAGATCGATAGCTATGCTTCCCGTGCCCTCGCTACGCCAGCGTACGCTAGCGTGCCGCTAGCGCACGCTAGCGTACGCCAGCGTGCCGCTGGTGACGCTGGTGAAGCTAGATCGATATGCATCCTCTCTTCGGCACTGCCGCTGGCGTACGCTGGAAGCGCTACGCTACGCTGCGCTACGCTACGCTACGCTGCCGCAAAGTATAAACGCAGCCTTACAGGAGTACTGCATATGATCTGAACCGTCCACTTTACGTAAGAGTGACCTTTTCACTCTTCGGTAAAACCCCGCCCACTGTTGCGGAGTCCCCGCAGCGAGGGTAACTAGTGTTTTCCCATCATGGGTCGTCGAGCATCGACATCAAGCATATCAACCTGGACATAAGGCCCACAGGCATTCTGAGGTGCCGAAGTGCCACAAAATAAAGGCATCCTCCTGCTCAGATAAACTCGTCTGTCTGTGAACTATTTCAACTTACCGTACTTCCAGATGAAGTCGAAGGTCACGCTTATTGAGGTGGGTGGGACTTGAAGAGCGAGTCTTTCAACGGGGGTAAAGTAGACCCTCAGGGCCATGATTTTCAAACTTGGAGCGAAAAATCTACATGTGCCCATGTGCTTGTTTTAAGTGATCGTCGCTTCAGCTTTTTCATGAAATCAGTTTCAGTAGGAACAAGACTGTCGAAGGATCGATGGCGATGGCAGTATCGATTACGGTATTTCTGATCGTGGCACGACAATTCTGCGTCTTTCGTGCGTCGTCTTACGTCGTCATCGTCTTCGTTTCACTCATTCTAGCTGCCCTTGAAGCTCTTATAGAAAATGTCGACAATATCATTCTTCCCATAGTGGGATACCTACTCTTGTAGCAACTTTTTCCTCAACCAAAATAACTGCCATTTGTCGTTAATACTGGTAAAATTTCTTCGAAAAGACGATGTGGAAGATAGATCCTTGTTATGTACGAGAAGGACGGACCCACAGCTGTACAAATGTGCAACTTTTAGTATTCGAATGCGTGCAGATATGATGCTCGAGGGTTGTGGTAGATGGACGCCGTTCCGGACTCCATGCGCTATCCACAATGTTGTGACACGGACGTCGAAATGCCAAAATCGGTCAGTGAACAACACGAGCTACCCGCTTATCGCGGCCAATTGTAGGAGGTAGCTAAGGATGAGCGCATTCACAGGTAGCGCATTTGATCATAGTTAGGCGTATGCTCGGTCGTGTGGTCCGTGAAGTCCGAAACGACATCTAGCTACTGAGGCATCCTTCAGCCTCATTTCGGGGACTTTCAAGTGACGGAAAGATACTTTTCTACAGCTGCGTGCACCTTTACCTCTGCACCTTTACCTCACTCATGGCAAGCATCAAGGTCCTGAATGTGAGCGTGAGCGTATCCTTAGTTGTTGCTTCTAATAAATTATTGAAACATTCGATATTCTACTCTGAAACTGGTGTTCTAGTGCAGTGACAATATCCATGCATGTTATGACCTCTACAGGGAGAACGCCCTCTGGCTAAGATGAACAGCAGTATGCGATCGAAACACTGAAAACGCGGCAGAGAGACAGAAAGTGGTGGGCGACAGAGCACAGCAACATTACCGCGCGTCACGTGCAATTCGTGCTGGCTTGAGCCTTTAGGGTGCTCATGTGCCTGACACTTAAACGCGGTTGGCACGATTAGTCCCTAAGACGAGCAGGTTAAGCCTGGCAGGAGGGTATGCCGCACCCCTGAGCAGGCGCTGCGTAGTGCCTTCAAGGAAGCTACCCTTATAAGGCCCTATCAAGCTGCAACATACCGATCCGGACGCCCACCGCGCCCGCCCGCCCACAAATGGCCGACCGTGCTTCAGCGAGGTGGCGTAATGGCGC
>MU923649.1:4911-18804 GCA_036418165.1 Cooperia oncophora
CTCTAAATGTCTTAATGTCCGTGTATGAATGTTCTAACCCACCCAACTATACTACCAATCCCCAAAAATCTAAAATTTCATTGAATTGTCACGGTTTGCCGTTGATTTTTTGCGAAATACAGTTCCTCTCAAGAAGTTCCCTCTTCTGGTACGACGGCCGTTAAAAATTCTCGGTAGCGGAGTAATTTAGCAGTGACGAAGAAATTTAAATCATTTCAATAGGTAACGACATCCCCTGAGAATATAAATACAAATTTTCATTCAGTTATCATATTCTAGTTACCCTTGGTGAAAGAAGACCAGTATGATTGATGGGACAATGTTGAGAAAATGATTGATTTAAAAAATTGAGAAGAATAGAAAAAATTGAGAAAGTGAAAAGTAAGTTTAGGAAATAATTAGTAATTATTTCTTGTTTCCCCAACTAAAAAAAGGTTTCCGTAGAAAGCGTTTTTCTGCCGATGAAGTTTGGAGACAAGGATGAAAAATATTTCCTAGAGGGATACCGGAAAGTTAGTTTCCCGAGCAAACAAGTGTATTGAGGTTCATGGGGACTACATTGAAAAATAAATTTTTTTGAATAAAACAAAGAGGAGAATAGATAGAAAAGTGATATTTTAGCTTTAGGATGAGTAAATCCCTCCTTCACCAATGACCCGCTCCCAGTGCCCCGAGGGCCTTTGGACCTCTGGTACCTTCGATTTTTCAACAAGTGTGGGTAAATTGCTGTTGTTGCCAATTTCGGCAAATGACAAAACATTGTAGCGTCTGCCGTCGGAGAGTACTCTCAACTGAATAGAACAGTTGTAATCGCATGGCTTTATGACGGGCGAATGGGGCGATTGAACCCAGGTCTCAGTATTGTTTGTGTCCCAGCACTGATCTACAATACAGTTACTCGGGGTCTGGTACTATGACGAGCAACGGTGGCCTTCTTGTAGTTGTGTGGTAGCATCCATTTGTCGATCTGAATGCCGAGGAACAGGCAATATGCACCGACAGTGACGGATTTGTTCTCTGTATAGAGCCGCTTGAAAGCCACAGTGTGGGAATCCTTTGCTATGATGATCATCCACTTGCGCCCACGTAACTCTTCATGGTAGAACTCGGGCGGCTTCTCATCTGCATTCATACAAAATTGACGATTGTGAGTTTCGGCTCGAGGTCCGAGACCACCCATATTTCATCTAAGGCCTGGGTGCGTTTTCACAGTTGTGAGTGACATCTCATGCTGAGAACATTACTGCTAGAGGTATAGAATCGGTACTGCGTTCGTGCTTCTATAAGAAAATTGGGTACCCATGCGCACACCCCCTTGACCATCCTCAGTTTATCGGTCATAACACGTACAGTAATTGCAGCAGGGATGTCAGTCTCGCGGGGAAACCCGACAAAGGTCCAGGCTCTGTGATCAGATATTCAGTGCCTGACTTCATCCACCCGTTTTTCTTGTGCAGGATGAATATTATGGGACCATCCACGACAACAAATTTTTTCCTTTCTTCCTTGTACGGGCTCCTGAACCAAATCTTCCACCGTGTATTTCGAGAACACCCTTACACACAACTATGGTCCGGCGCAGGTCAAATTTGAGCAGCGCACTTTCCTCTTATGACGTCTGATTTGAAAAACCGGCGCCGATTTTCACCACTCGGGCTTCTTTTCAATTTCTCGAGAACTTCTTCTGGGGCTAGGTTCGCCAAATTTCACAGATACACAGCTTAAGGTACTAGCTTCCAAATGGTATAGTAGCCCGCTGCTCTATCCCCTTTGCTTTTCTGCCATTCCTCTATATGTAGCGGCACGTTTGAATGGGATGACCTAATATATTGAGGTCATGGGGACTACATTTAAAAATAAATTTATTCGGAATTTTCTGCCTTCTCCTTCATAGCTATATCGGGAATACCTTGAACACCCTTCGAAGGACCCCTCCCACTCTCCTCTCCTGCATTCCACCTTGCTCTCCAACTTTTGACCACTTTAAAGGAGAACTTATTGGTTTTCCCCGGAAAGCTACCGTAAAGCGGGGGAGGTACAAGCGGTATATCGCGCCACTGAAACGGGAGAACCTCAAAAAATCAACAACCGAAAACATGTTCCTGAAAACTAAATACACCGCTCCAGCTGAGGATCCCTGATGAATGACGTGTCCTGATTGTGCAATCCCTGGCCCAGTCAATAGGATGTTAACTTGCAGACCCTGCTGCCAACGCTTGCATTTCGAATGGGATGATTTATGCACTGATGGACGGAAACTCGAAATGGCTGCATCCCACCACCCGCAATACCATAACTCGCTTGGTAGACGCTATGACCGGGTAGGTACTTTCTAGCTAAGAGAACGATTCTGGCACACCTTATTACGATAAAGGAACTACAGTAAACATCATGAGAATGTCAATAAATCTACAAAAAAATCATCTAAATAATTAATCATGAATAAACTTAAAAGGAATAGTATCTTCTTTAGGAGCAGAGTCGCGGACGCGCGGCGGTTCAAAATAACATTTGATAGTCCCTGGATGAACTGCAAAATTGGCTGTTTTACTGAAGAACGGCATGGCGGGCAACATAAACGCCAATGTTCGAGCCTACATATCTCCTTTGTGAGCTCGGCATTTCTTAATATGTTAGCCCTTTCTGAACGCTGGCAGGTGCACATTCCTCGCCAATTACTTCCCCTTTAGCGCTTTCCCTTTTCACAGCTACCCACTTATTTAGCGATCTGCTCTCGAACCACCATCAGCACTTTCTGAACTTCTACTTCGGCCCTATCTGAATCTGTCTTCGGCGCAGTTCCATTTAGGGTGACGGGGAGGGGGAGGGAATAAGGGATTTCTGTTTCAATTCCATCGTCTTGTTCACCGCTTCATCAGAGTTGAGAGGTACTCTTCACAACAAATGACGCCTGGTCTCTAGAAACTTTGACTGGTATCGTTTCGCGACTTCACAAGATTTCACAGATTTGATGGCTCGAGACACGTCGATGGGTGTTAGCGAAAGTGCAAGTGCCCCTCCCACCCCGAAACGTGCCCCATCTCATTTGAGATGCGCTTCATTTGGGGATCTTTCCACAGCCTGGCCTACGCTTTACTTCCCCCTATTTAACCTCTCCTGACAGAAAAGTTTCAATCGACTCAAATGAGTTGTCTAGACAGGCAAGCACAGAAAATGTGGGCGCTGTTTGGCGACTGCGGGGAGGGGAGGCGAGGGCGAAGGAGGGGGGTGCATTTTGCACTTTAATGACTTCCCATTGACGTGTCGACCCATCTAAACCTCTACTCGAGTTGACAGGTTTTACCATGATGGTTTGATGAGCTTGTTCCAGCCTCACATGTCCACAAGTTTCACAGAGTAAGACTTGTAAACCAGAACTAGTGAAGCAACGAGAGTTCAAAATGCCCCCCCCCGTCGCCATACTGCGCCGAAAATGTGTGCTTCAAAAAAACCTAATTGCTTCTTAGAAAAATAGTGAGCAATGGCGGTTTCAGCGATGTCGGCATAGTCAGAATAGTAGCAACGTAACAAAGCAGTTAAAGCACTGCAAACACACACTCGACTCAGCCTTTGACCTGCATACATGGACAATTGTGAGGTAGCGCTGGGAGTGCTAGACGGGTGAATTATGCATGGCCCGGATGTGAGTGAAACAGCAACGAAATCGTTCAAGCGGAATCGTGAACGGTTCACCTCACGACGACACATCGAGGTGTTGTGCACTTTAGTGAGCAGTCGTTAAAGCGATTAGTGAAAAACTAATGAGGTGGAGAGCGCTCTCGTAAACGATTATCAGCTGACTGCCCCAAGTAAAGTCCTACAAAAAAAGTATAAAACTGCTGAGCAAAAGGATATCGGACGCTGCTCGGACTGAAGTGGGGGAGGGGCTTTTTGCACTTTCGCTAGTTCCTTCGGTTAGTTGAGGATAACAGCAGGTCTAGCCATTCCACATCATAAGTTAGGGATTTTGGCCAAATCCGTACCACCCCCCCCCTTTTTTTAGGGTTTGGTGCGACCCCCCCCCTGGTTCCCTCCTCATCGGGCTGTCGAGCGGGACGGGGGGAAGGGGGTAAATAGCACATGAGAAACGGGAAAAGTAGCAAGGAAAACACGACCCCTCTCCCTTTCCTCCCATCCTATCCACCCTTTCATAGACTTTCCCCAACTCCGACCAGTTTTCCCGGAATTTACCGAAAATTTCCCTATTTTTCCTCAAAAATTTTGCTGTTAAACGGAGGAAGGTATACATAATACACATGAAACAGGAAAAATCACGAAAAGTCAGGCAACCTCCTTAAGAGGGTCAGAAGGGAAGTACGATCCCCCTCCCAACAACAGACAAATACGACCCCCCCCCCTTACAACGTCTGTGAAACAAGAAAAATCAACTATCAAAATAAATTTTTCTCAGCCCAAATACGACCGCCCTCTCCGAGCGACCAAATACGACCCCCCCCCTATTGGGGAATCCCCAACAACGATGTGCCCCGGGTCTAACTCTGGTGAGTCCTGTGAACCGTTATGAAGATGCGAACTGGCAAAGATCCGCGTCCTCGAGAGGAATTCGCAGGTCTCCATAAAGTGGCCTGTCCAAGCTTAACTCAGTACAGTGGGGCGCCCCTTCCGAGTCGTACCGAATCCTGAATCCTCGGAAATAGCAATGAGAAACAACATCGGTGTCATGAGCATTCATCTATACTCATGAGCCGGCTAAGCTAAGCTGTTCGAGAAGACGTCTGGCTGCACACGAAGATCAATGCAACCCACGCACCAAAGAAGCAAGCGAAAGGGACAAGCGTAAGAAAGGTTCCTGTGGAAGCTAAATCAGAACAGACGAATTCTGATACTGGAAGGGAACGAATGAAAGATTGCTCACCATAAAAACAAGGCTAATTATCTCAGTTCTGTGTTGTTCCAGAGTCTCATTATGAGACGCAACCTAAATGTTATACAACACAGAGAAGCATCAAAAGTTTATTCAGGAGAGCTTCACTGAGTAAGCTTTTGCACCTGCCTGTGTTGTGGAACAAGGCTAATTCCGTTGATGTTATACTTCTCTGTGATATCAATTTGGAGAGGCCGAAATAAAATTACTAGGAATAAATTGAAAGTCTGAGGACACCAATGCTTCCACGAAAGAGCACAAACCATAGACGACAACTAATATGCTGGGAGTGTTAATCTATGTTACAGTTCCTCTTTGCCTAAGAGCATGAGCTGTAGAAGTTCTCGATTCGAAAAAGCGACTAAAAAAACAACTCCAAAGATCATTAAAAAAATCCCAGGTCATCCCGCCGGAGATCCCCAATGAAGGGCGTGCCCCGATTCGAAACACGTAGCAGCAGTCTAATATTTTTTTCGAGGAACAAAGCAAAGACTGGAGGGAAGGGGGTTAATGAGATATGGCGGGGCATTTCGGTTGAAAGCACCAGAGGCGTTTTAAAATGCTTCCAACTTTCTCCTTTTATCTATAAACGGTAAGCAAAAACTTTTGGCCAAGTTTCGGAATAGAAGGAATTAGTCGGTGAAATGGGCTACCTATCGCGAAGCTCTTTCTCCTCGAAGCATAGACAAAAAACCCGAATCCTCAACTCACAACCTTTTTTTTCGTATTTTTCAGCAACAAATGCCGTTCAACGAGAAAGTAGTAGAAATAGAGCGGAATCGAAGCATAAAAACACCTGAATGCTTAGATCATCGGATTACGGTGAAAGTTCCTGTTCACCGTAATCAGATGATCTACTGCCAAACGGTCCCGCTATATAACACTAGGGCCGACAAACCGATGTATACTTATCAGATAACATGTTACAGGGACAAGTACTGACTGCAGACGTATATTTGCATAGTAACCTCAGTACATGCCAGGTTAACAATACAAATATCCATGAAAGTGGCGTTTTCCAAAATGAATACAGCACCTCTCTTCCCCATTCCTCTTTCCCAGCCAACCCCTGAAACGTATCGAAACGATGCATGACTCTCGCGTTCTTTCTAATCCTGGGTGACTACAGAAACAGTGAGAAATGTTTTAATTCTGATTTGATTTCATAGAACACCTACATGTTTATGATCTTTAGTTGAAGTATTATAGGTTGAAAGGGGATTCATAAAGTTCACCCAGTTTCCGTTTTGCATGTGCCCTTAGACGGAAACTAAACAGTTGTGATATCCTCCTTGATATGCTGTGAAGTTTATCTATCAGTTCCCACAAACCAGAGCCGCTTATACTCAGGTAGCCTTTCAAAAATATGCGTACACCAAAGGAAAGTAATAGCCTAATCTGCAATTGGACTTTCACACCTCCCTACGGGAACATGATCCGGATAAGAGAACTATGCAATTATTAAGCGCGAAAAATTTCATTATCTCAGAAATTAATACCCCAGCGTCACGAGCTTATTTCCCCAAGTACTCCGGTCAGTCCCAATCTTTCCTATGCTCTATCGGACACCTTGTAAAACTGTTCCTTGTTGAGAACTATGAAGCAACTTTACTATGCAAACGTGCAATTCTTCATGCAGAAGGACAATACATTAAGCCGCAAAGCTCTTGACGACCGGAAAAAAATTCGCTTGGATGCATTCCAAATTCATTTCGCTAAGAAAGGTTATGCTGGTGGCACTCTCCCACTTTTGGTTGAATTCTCAGAGATGGCCCTTCTAACTGCAAGGAGGGAAACAGGTGGGAAGCAATTTTGCTACAAGGGTGCAGGGGGGAGGAGCTCAGGAACAACGATCAAAACGCTGTTTACCGACATCAACCATATTCCTATTTGCTCGCCAAAACCGGACATTGTCACAGTTTCCAAAGTGGAAGAGCCAGTAAGCAGGATAGATCGGCAATATGTGGAATGATAACATAAGATCGACCTCTTCCCCCCCCCCTTCCCCTACCCAAAGATATTTCGGCTCCATCCCCTTTTAGAACCTACTAACCGCACTGTCGAACTTCAAACTTCTCCGAAATATCACTGTCAAAAGGAATAGCGTGGACAGGAAACCAACAACTGAAATAATCCCCCGGACCCAGATATCGACCCCCTCCCCTGCCCTAGTTACCAACATATCGACCTTGTTAAGCCATCACAGTGGAGATCGGGCAGCATCGAAAGATATAATGAGGTACAGTTTTACGGTCGTATATTGTAAGGATTATTGAGAATTACTACTTGTCCTTCAAAGCAGTAACCCCCGGAAGTCCCGAAAGTCGAGGCAAATCCACAAAAGCAGGTCAAATGTTACCCAAAGAGCAATGTTAGATGCTAGATTAGCACCACGGAGTTACATTTAGTTTGATCATATGTTGCTGACCAGAAAACCAAAAATATTTCAATGGACCAGAAATATTCCAAAGGGCGAAAATCTATATCGTAAGGGAACAAGAATAAAATTACAAGTTAAAATATCTCGAAATTTTGTGGATAAGAGCGGCTTGAGTATTGCAAAAAACGAGAGCTAAGCACATGTATTTCAGATATGATCCCTGAAGAAAGATCTTCACATCTAAACAATGTGAAAAAAAGCCTAAAATTAAGGAGCAAGAAAAAAAATAGATATTATGACAATCCGAAGATCTAGGGGCACCTGTCTGCTCATTAGCACAGACTCCTAGTAGTCCTAAAATTTTCGAGATAATTGGTTGTAAAAAAAATGCGAAAAACTACAAATAATTAAATAATCCCCTAGTAAAAGGCATCACAAACTGAGATTCGAATGAAGTACGCACAATATCTTTAGGGAAATCTCGACAAAATCCCAGCATATGAAAACACATAAAAATCTTTTACTTGATTATTCTAGACAGAACGATGTCTCGGGCTGAGAATCGATTCTGCGGAGGCCGAACGCCATGAGTGCAAAGTTTTTCTGATTGTGCGGAGACATTTGTAGAGGCCTATTGGCGGGCGCTAAATCGTTACTTCAGCTGTTAAGCTCTTAAATCGCGATGAGCTTGAGAAAACAGCAGCTCGAAGCGGTTGAAGGGGGTGATTGTAGTGAACGATTTGGAGCTGAATAGAAGAGAAGAAGTTCGAGGAAGGAGAGCCAGACAATGAGGGAGATGGGTGGCAAAGGTGCGCGCCAAACGACGATGATGGCTTGCAGCTCGAAAACATGCTGCCCAGATGGGAAGCCCACCCTGAACAGAGCAAACTAATCTAAAAAAAATCAAAATGTAACTACTAAGACACTCAGAATTCGAAAAGCACCTACGCAATCCACGTATTTGGGATCCGGCGTAGTGACACCTAGTGCAATTATAAAACCCCAATCAAAAGTTAATTGAAAGGCCTCAGCCTGAACGTACTCATATCGGTCTATGCAATGCCGGCTGTCTAATCTTGTTTGTTTTATTAATTTTATCACGAAGTAATTTTTCAGATCTGAGATTCTCGAAGATACTCACAAAGGACCAGCATTTACTTGACCAGTACGTCTCGAAGGAAGTTTTGCAAAATACGACCCCCCCCCATCCCATAAAAAAAGTCCTCCTCTAATAGGGCCCCTCCCCTTCTGCATCCCCATCACATCAACTAGTCCCCAGATTCTCCCAATTTCCTGGAAATTTTCCAGCTTTTTCCTTTCCCAAAATCCTCCTGTTTTCCAGAGAAAAGAATTGTCGAGCCCAAGGCGTTAGCACCCGTGAAACGAACCTAGAACAGTCAACAACCAGAAACATTCCCACAAAGGCAAACATTCCTCCCCTCTCAACCCCCCCCCCCCACGTCATCCAGCGACCAAGTAGCACCCTTCGCATGAGATCCTCAACGTACGACGTACCCTGACCAGCATGCAGTTAGCCATAGTGAAAACGTAGTGCCGTAGTGAAAACTACTAAAAGCGTATTCTTGGTTTGCGAAAAAGTCCCGCGGGTCCATTCTCGTATGAATAACATCTCTATTTGTTGACTAATACACTGAATTTTAATGTTGGGTGGGATAGCGCGCAATTTAAGAAAACGTTTAGTTTACTTTCTATACCCGCCCCGGGTATCAATGTCGTGTGGGAAATGGCTTGAAAAGTAAGGAGACATGGAGAAATCATGTCAAGAATATTTTTTTTTTTACCTCTTCTTACAATATCCCGGCGCAGTTCGGCTTGGTGGAGGCCGCCAAACGGTACTCAGCTAAGCTTATGCGGGCCGCCTTGAAAAAACCTGCAGATTCCTGTAACCAAAGTGACAAACTTCTAACCGTTTGTGCGTTTCACAGTAGTTCGCTGGTCTCAATGAAGTGACAGTAAACATGAAGTATCAAAAAGAGCAAAAGTGCAAAATGCTTCTTTACCCGAACAGCGCTCAAAATCTCTATATTTTTCAACTTTTGAGGCACGGCACACAATCACCTTTGATTAACTGAGCTGTTTGAAGGGGAAGATAGTGGAGATAGCAACGAACAATCCTGTACAAGTTTTGCGCTAGAAAAGTTGTGAAATGGTGGCCTTTGAACCTTTTAAGGTCCGATACATAAATTAGCTAAATAAATAATCAATATATGAAGCTACAGGTATCTGCATCTGTTTTATTATGGGCTCCCTTGTCTAGTAATCAGCAGCTCATAATTCGCCCCTTTATTTGAATACAGAAGTTGACGCGAGGACGAAAAACTAGGTATTTAGTCGCGAATCGATTCCAGAATGGATCTTGAAGCTTCTCTAGCCCGCATAACAAATCAGAATGGGGAACAACAAGTAGTCGGAAGTATTGTCTGGGCTACAGAGGTCGAAGTAGGAGGAGACAGTCATCTATTTTCTCAGGTTGAACGAAAAAATCATATGTAAGATCTAGCAGGAAATGACAAGCGTCACCAGAGGGTAAAGCCACAGCTGTTTCCATTACAGAAGCTTCGCGGATCAACTTTTGTACGTGGATACTACAGGCCAGGGGCCGTGAACTCCCGAAATTGGAAGTGATTTGGTTTTATCAAAAATCGCACCATCTTCCAATTCAGCTCAAATGGACGTTCGAGACTCGACTTGAAATGTGGCGCCAAATTCTTGATTGTTTCAGCTTTCATTCGCAATGATTTCGCTTCAGAAGGTTTTTACCAACAGATGATTACTGAGTAATTGTGAGCATAATAGCCTTCGTGTACCTGCTTTAAATTGGCCTCCGCAGCCTTCATGCTCGAAATGGCTACTAAAAGAAAGAGTATGAGGTGCCGCAGGTGCAGATGGGGACTGCATTTCCATGGGCAGAAATAGAGCGAGACCAGAAGTGTGTTAGAATCCGTCGAAGAAACAGTAAACTGCTTGAGTTGGTATCCCTAAGGCAAAGTCGTTCAGCGAAATCTACCAACTATTCTCAGAAAAAAAGGAAGTATGGAGGGTTGCCGCTGCCAAAGTAATGAATGTGATTAACAACGATCATGAGAGAGTAATTAAGGACCGTTACAATGAAAAGTCAAATTATTTTCTATCAAGAACTCAGCCCAACTATTCAAAAACTGAATTTTCTCGATTAAAGACTGCGTCATAAATCCGATAATAATTCCTAATGACCCTTCCGATTGCTCAATCCACAGAACATTAATACGGTTCTTTGCTGATCCGATGCTGACCGAAAAGCGCTCGGAAAATTCTCGGCCAATCTGAATTTTACTACTGAAAACCCAAAGAAAACGTGCAAATTGAGAACTGACGCCTGAAAACCAAAGAATAGAAGACCACGTGATGCGCTATTTTACTCAAACCACTTCATTAGCATAACTCCATTATTTTAATGTCCACATCAGCGCTCCCTTCCTAACCCTGCATGAGAATATGTGGGTTCTCTGATTAGGAAAGTAAGATGTTTTAATCATATTTACATCTCTCAAACGCCTTTTTTGTGAACATCACGAACCAAGATCCAGTTCAGCCTTCTTTATTCAGATAGGATACGAGCCCGGCACGTCCTGCTGTCCCGGAAAATTTCTGCAAAATACGAACCCCGCCCCCTTCAAAGTGTTCTCCTTTGGTACGACATCTAGAGAGGCGGAAGAAGGGATATAGCGTATGTGAAATGGGAGTACGATGAAAGTGTGCGACCCACTCCCTTCAGCGACCGAATAAATAAAGGAGACGACCCTCCATTATTTCTGATAGTTGACAATAGTAACTAGTTGCTGACGGCCTCCTCCCTCGCTCGACAGTAAAATTCTTGGGTAAAAGTAGGAAATTCTCGGGGAATCCCGTAAAAAGCTGGGAAAAATTTAAGAAATTTCCCCGCTCGATATTGGCTATATACCCCTCCCCCGTCCCCGCTAGACAGCAGACATCAAAATTTTGGGAGAAAGCTAGAAATTTTTCAATTTTTCGGGAAATGCCGGAAAAACTGGAAAAATGGTAGGAAGTTGGGAAAATCTAGGAAAGTGGTAGGTAGGATGGGAGGGAGGGTGTCGTATCAGAGGATGGGGGGTCGCATTTTTCAGGAATTTATGACAACGCGATGGCGTGGCCTGCCCATCACCTCCCTGAATTCTCCCACGTTCCAATCAATTTTCTGGAGCTTATTTTCTCAAGAATTCCTAGTTTTTCCCAGGAAAAAAACTGCTGAAGAGCGGGCACACGTGAAACAGGAAAAATCGAGAAAAGTCAACAGCCACAAACATTTTGAAGGAATAAAACCCCGTTTTGGGGATTCCAAGATACCTGTTCTCTAGACCCTAGTTAATTTGTGCAATTTGTTATACGTATTCAACAGAACCGCATATCAAAATGAGCCTTCCGGAGCGCAGTTCGACTCGGTGTGGGCATCAAATGGTACCGAAGCTTGTACAGGCCACCGCGTGATAATCTGCCGGTTCCTAACCGACGTGGTTTACTTGTACAATTTCGCACCTTCACGAGAGCTTACAGCTTACTTCACAAGTACCAACAGCAGGAACGAACGAAAGTTCCATATGCCTCCCCCCTCTCTCCTGACCGCAACAGCGTCCTATTCCAGAAGTTCAAACCTCTCAACGTGAGGCTTCCGAAAAAGACCCGGCTTACCCATAACCTACATCTCTGGAGCAGTCTGAACACGGACGTTGGAGTAATCCTAGCCATGTTGGCATGGGCAACTTCATAGTTTAGGAAAGAAAATGGGCATGTTTCGCCAGAAACTGCTCACATAAGTCAAGTAAAGCAATAAGCCTTGAGTGCCGTCGAAGAAGCAATCTATCAAAGAATATCTATATGCAAGATTTCCATATGAACAGATTTACCTTTCATTGAATAGGATATGTGGAAATGCAAATCAAATCACATTTTTAGGGGAGTAAAATTGCTGCTCGAAAGACTCTCTGCCCTCCCCAGGAAGAAGTTGCAAGGAAATCAATACAAACGACATAAGGAGACGCCGTCTGCGGAAATTTTTGGATGTAGCCGAACAGAAAATGTTCATCGCTTTCTTACATCATCAAATTTGATAGAAAGAGTGTTTGAGGGGTAGGAAAGAAGTCAATCGCTTTCAAGACGCCACAGAGACGATGACGAAGCAAATTGAGAGCAGTTGTGAGGTCAGTACTGTTTGTAATTTCTCACATCACTAGATATTTGCGCAGTTTGAAACCAGCACCTACGAAGCTGTTTGGAATGCGCCATGGCCACGCTTATGTTTGCGAACTTCTACATTTGAGAACTATTACATGCAGAATACGCATCTGAATGCTTACTGGGTTCATACCTGGGCGGGCAAACGGTGGATGACGAAGTGATTCTACCTACTTGAAAGAACCTCCGATGGTAGTACTAGTAAAAGGGGTAGAATTTTGACCTGAACACAAATCATTCAGGAAATCGGAGCAGCGCCTCCAGTCATAAAGCTACGTTCACCCTACAATTATTTAAAGTCAAATTCGATAGGAATTCGTGGACTTGGAATCCGCACACGAAATTGCAGGTCTGGTTGACTCACCAGCGAGAAACAGTAAACAAAACCGTCGATGCCCTAAATAAGGTCCCAGGATTGAGGAGTATTCTAAAAAGCGATATACTGCTGCGCGGATTAAAGACCAGAAACGATCAGACAAAAGAAAGACGGGCGAAAAGACAGGGGTTGGTAACAGATAGAATTCATTCAACATATCTCTGTCCATAGAGATAGGAATGTTCGCATATCTCGTCCGCAGAGGGGTGGTGTAACTTTCAGGGGTGGCATTCCTTTGGCTTATGACGGCAGCAGCGAGCCTATCACTCACCGTGTAGCTGTTAAAGCGGTTTAACCTCTGAGATTGCGGGAAGGGGAGATTCTGCCCGTTAGGCAGTCGCGAGATAAGCCTTTGAATACGCTCAATGCAATGCTATTTTACCTGTGTCATGTGCCATATTTTCTGGGCTATAAGGAGTATACATTTCCATCGCCGCGACATCGCGCGCGAAGTGTAAACGCAAATACAGCTTTTTCTAGTATTTTCTCATTGTTTAGCCTTGCAATTGTTTCTAACGGTAAGAACTCATCAATTCTAACAGTCCACCCACATAGAAAAAGCTGAAGCAGTGGTTAGAAAACAATCGCGGTGTCTATGGCGAAGGAACATCCTTTACACAGGTGCTCCTTATAGCCCGAGAATGAGGTCAAAATGAGGCTCAAAAAGATGTCCGCGAGTACGAAAGACGTGAAGTGGCGGGAAAAGTTCTTCTCCGTATGAAGATTGCAGTTTCACAACGACAACAATGTATTAGGTGGATAGGAAAGTACAAACTGATGGTCGAAACCCATTGTACCTTTATTAGGGTCCCTGGGCGCTATTGGTGATAAAATTCTAGCCAACTGAGATTAATATATGCTTCCCCTCTCTCAATACTTCCATTCATTGATCGGCCTCCAGTCAATCAGGAGTCAAGATACGGGACAATTACGGTCATTTTTCGGCGCAGTTCGGCGACGGGAGGGGGGGGGGGGCAATTTGCACCTTCGCTGCTTCACTAG
>MU923661.1:0-30027 GCA_036418165.1 Cooperia oncophora
TCGGCACAGGTGTAACACTGGTCCATTAGTTGTTGAGAGTCAAGGGATGCGGTTTCATTTAACACGTCAGTGAGATAAAGTGTCGCATAACAGGGTAATGACAAGGGAACCCGTTTTGTAGCGCAGTAGATGACGTTTCAAGACATTTAGGTGTTATGTGACGTCAGTGACATGTCATCTGGCGTCCCCTGTTCTACATCAACCCCAGGTGTTCGCATAATTCCACTCCAGTTACTACCTTTCAGATTGACAAGCGGCTGGGTGGCGTGACCACGGATGCAGAGTTACACGTTCGATCAGGCATTTGGGCTGCAGGAGACACGGCATCGTTCTACGACAAATCGCTGGGTCGACGAAGAATTGAGCACTGGGAAAATGCCCAGGTGAGCCCTTATGCATAGCCAACAGTTGCAACAGTTGAGGATGCCTAGCATCATTAATCGCTCTTTAGGTGAGTGGGCGATTGGCAGGAGAAAACATGACAGGTGCTGGCAAAGCCTTTTGGTAAGTCTTTTCAAGAAGTCATTGAAACTACAAAGATTTACTGTTCTATCGGATTTCCAGGTATCAACCTGCGTTCTTTTCTAAAATTGCTCCTCATTGGCATATCAACGCCGTCGGTATCACAGATTCATCGCTACCAACGGTTTCTGTGTTCGCAAAAGATGTCCGTTTTTATTTTATCTTTATTTAGTCATGAATAATCTAGCAGCAGATCTTTTTTGATTTTTTCTGCTTGTAGGACAACGCCAACGAGAGCTTTGAACGTGGTGTCGTATTCTATAAAGGAGATGACGGAAAGGTATGCAATCTTATGGGTAATCAGAGTAATAGTGTGATATGGCCAGAGCACTTTCCTTAGCTAGGGGCTGAAACTAGATCTCACATTTTTCGTGCGATTGTACATCGTTCGTCGTTGCCTTAGCCTGAGGATGCATTCTACCTTTACCTGGACGGTAGATTTTCTTAAGCAGATCCGCAGCCGGATCCAGTACATTTCCTTGTCCCGGTGATCAGTATGCGATCAAATCGGACAACTACCGACTCCATTTATTCGGGTTCAGGTTGTTGGTGTGCTTTTACTCAATGTGTATGGCTCCGGTGTCGATGTTTCGCGGCGGTTAATCGAAGAAGCGAGAAGCGTAGACGATTTTCAACAGCTTGCAAAGCTATATGCAGAACCTGAAGAACAAGAGAAAAGAAGGAAGAAAAACCTGAAAAAGTCAATTAGGTTGTTTTCACTGATATTTGTCGGGCAATTTTATGTGTCAAGATCTTGTTTTACCTCTTCTATTTCTCGTTATTCATCACAAATAGGCGTCCTCACGGATTGAAGTTGTATTGCATTACTTCAGCTAAGCACTGTTTCACTAGTTGTTTGTTGTTATTATAGTTGTAGTGATATAGTAGGATTAGGATTTGGGTGCCTTAATTTACGAAATGATCTTTGAGTTGTCTGTTAATCGTTCGTTATTGCTCCTGTTGAGTCTCAATGTTATAGTCAGAATTCCTCGAAATGCTCTAAAACTTTCTTATTGACCCCTTGTTTTACTTCCGTATTTTCTATCCTAACTTTCATATTTGCACTGAATCTACATAATTGCGAATAATATCTCCCAATCAATAACAACTGTTTCTCAGTTACGACTTTATTTTTGTTCCTTTGTTGTTATTAAGAAGACCTCTTGAAATTGGTCGTTGGCTTCTCAAGATTGCCAAGTTTATTAAAATGCTATGGGACAGTACTTAAAATGTGTTGTGAAGGATCGCATGTTCATATTTTGCAAATGTGGGGATGTCGGGACCCGTGAGCCTTCAGAGGACCACGTGGCAACCAACTGACCGCGCCCACTAGCGTTTGAAGGAGCCAGCGTTCTCCCTATTCGCGGATTCTTTCGATTCGCAAGCAATGAACAAGACCTAATATGTACAACACTGAGACCAGTTGTGATCGTAAGATTTCTAAGATTTGTTCTTAGTTCTTTCGAGGTATACGGTGGAACGGGCCAGCTGTAGGCAGTGTAGAGACCCATGGGATATTCTCCACCTGCATTTGAACCGACTTCTCGTCCAGTGCTAAAAAATCGAGTGGGCCTTACTATTAGGTGGGAGAGGAGGGTGTCGAGGTTTTTTCTGGCGCTCTCTTCATTAGAGCGACAATTAGTACCTACGAATTCATGGTTAGACCCCAGTAATCACTAGCTGCGATCGCGGAAAATATTCTTAACTGTCATTTTTGTTATATTCTATTGAGTTATGGTGGCTAAGTTTCAGGGGTATGATGGCAGTTGTGTTGAGCAAGCCTCACTACGTTCTTTTAATGGGGTCTGCGTCCTAGGAAAACCAATTGCCATTCAGCAGCACTATGAGTTGCAAGGAATTGAGCTTTTGGAGAAGCAACCGAAAAAATCGGTTCGTATGATAATAGCAGTGTGACGGCTGGAAATGAGCTCTAAAAGTAAAAATCAATATGGTGAACATGATCAGACTCCATGGGAATATAGTGTAGTTCGCTGCGGACGGTTGGGCGTGTCAGTGCGGCGCGGTGCCAAACTCGTTCTCCACCAGTTGTTGAAGCGGGCAAGTGACAATACTGTATCATATCCTTCGTATTACTCGTTTTCTACCACTTTTTGTCGCATGCGCGTTTCAACAAGAAGGCAGAGAACGGCTTTGACGGGGTGACACACTCATACTGGCTGACACGCCCAACCGTCCGCAGCGAACTAGAGTGTACATTCTGCACAGTCGGCCACAGCCGGGAGAGTCCCCGACCGGGCACCGGCCTCGAGAGGCGAGTACCCGTTTTGTTTTTTTGTTGAGTATTATTGGTGCCGTTATATCACCTTGTGGCGGACGCTGCGGATGCCGTGCTTGCGCCACAAGACGTGGAATATACGCGCTTCGCCGCGCGGTATTCGCCACCAAACTGGGGAGTGCAGCTGCCAACCCGTTTCTCTCTGCCTATGGGGCAAAGATTCAAAGGTGAGCGCACATCTTGTCTTCAAACGAAGCATTTTGCTATGCCCTATCCATCTACGTGATATGAAGTGCAGGCTTCAAAAAGTAGCCGTCCCAAGGCAGGGAATATCGTTGAGCCATGTTCAGCAAAGATTTTCCACAGCGCGATGACTCCTTGTCTCAAGCACTCTGCTAGAGGGAGACACAAGAATTTTCTACGTAACGGATAGCGCACTCGCCCGGAAAGCGTGAGATGCGGTTCGGCTCCCGTCTGGGGTACGACTTTTGTCCATAACTCAGCATTCTTGTAATAACATTCGGAACGCGAAGTACGGCGTCAAACAGCAGTTATCAAACAAAGCAGGCATCAAAAACAATTTCTGCTTTGGCTGAAGCTGAAAATTGCTTTTTAAAAGCGTATGTTATCTACCGAGATCATGTTATAGCTGTGCGTAAGAACTGAATGCAGGGGGGCCGGGGGGGTGTTAGAGGGGTGGACTGGAGCTCAGCAGTGGTCATGTTTCCCCCTAATAGGGATACCTCTTAGTGAGTAAATGCTGGTAGAAAACGCGACCGCTGCCGGTCTAAGTTTCAGCCCTACGTCCGCCGCATTCATTTTCATGCACTATACGAAACCTGAGCTCCAATTTCCTACGCCAGCTCAGTGTCCACTCACCCCTGAGATCCTTTCGTCAAAGAATTTTGACAAGACAGTATTCAAACAAACGTAATTTGAGGCTTGTATTACTTCCACCTACATGAAGTTAGTTTAGCATGAATTTGTAGCTCTATGGGGGATCGTGCTCCAAGGCGAAGAGCAAGAGTAGGGGAAGTGTTCCGCTAATTTTCATCACTGAAATATACGAATACGACCCCCTCCCCAGGCCAGCTCTCATTCTCTTTAGTATTCGTAGTTCGAGGATGGGCGCACCCACAACTAGGGACATGTAGGTGAAGGGGGAGGACCACCCGGATCGCGTGATCTACAAAACCGCTATCGACCCATGCGGCACAAAAGTGCCATTGCCAAGTTTGATGAAGCGGACAAAGCTGCAGAAGATCCGGATGTGTGGAAGACTACAAAATATTAAAACAATTGATTAGCAATATATCAATAGTTAGCATGAACTCGTAAGTACGTAGATGATTAGGTACATCTCGAATAGATTTGAGCCGGTCTCTGCAGCGTGTTACCGTGTCGCGATCGCTTCGGTCCGTCTTTGTCGCGGTTCGCATCCCTTCGTTGTGTGCTTTTCATACATGCGTCCGCCCTAGTGCGCCTTGTGTCGCTGTCCGTGTGCGTTCTTTCCGTGTTTGCCGTCCGACTGTGATTTATCGTGCGCGGTAGTCCTTCTCCGTCTCACCGACCTTCCAAACCTTCAAACAACATCTAGCTTGCCTATGGACAAAATATCTAAAATACAGAAGATTTACACCTTCCCACCACCTCTGCGTGAAGCGTAATGCACAGCGCATACTCGGACCAAATCGGTCGATGGTAACTAATTTATGCTTAAACTCAGCTCAGCGGTAATATGTGTTTCTAATGCATATTCAGTATCGCGAATGAGTATCCTTACGTCATACAGTGTTCACAGAAGGCCGGAGTTGGAGGCTTTTGAGTAGGCGCTCAGAATGTCCAGCCGAGCGGTCATTAAACATAGAATTATTATTTAACATTCCTAATAATATCCTCTGCATTAGCGGCGTCTTCAGGACAGAGAGGAGGGTTAGCACCTCCTGTAGAGCTTTTTGAAAAGAGGAAATATTGGGCGTTCTGAGGGCGTTTTTAATTTTGCAAAAGATTGCGTTCAAAGAAGTTATTCTCGTCTGAAGCATAAAAACCCGCTCGCGATTTACCACTAACGCGTCCGTAACCCATCCGAAATATTTCACGAACGGGGAAGATTCAGATTGCGAGTAGGTAGAAAACGCAACAGTAGAGACATTGCTTCAACATGCCGCCTTCCGTTTCTCAAAAGCCCCACACCTAAAAAGCTATTACCCCCAGAAAAAGCTCCACGATTTCCACCGGCCAACAGATCTTCTCCACCGCTAATTTGCCATGGAATCACAACGCGGCGCAAGCGCTTGCGAGTCGTTACGTATGTAATCCTTCTCGTCAAAGCAAACAATTAGAGCCAGAAAAGGGGAGGGGGTCGTACTGACACAGCTATTTCACACTTCACCATGCTGTACCCTGAGTCTAGCACATAAAACATGAACTCTAGAAGACTTCCCTCTCTCATTGGTATGCGAGAAGTCAATCAACATAAATAAATGCTAATGTGAAGACAGGTGGTGTGCGGCTCTGAGGACTCCTTTAGAATGTAAAGTAAGTCATTGCTCGCTTATATAATTAAGACTTCAATGTGGGATGATCCGTTCAGTGCAGAACTGTCGCGAACACATGGGCAGAGGTTCTGCCAATGGCTTTGAGCTATCCTTCAACGGAATACACTTCTGAACTAGTAGTACAGGGTTATCTACGGGCGCTACATCAAAGCTTTGTGGATCCTTCCTGTACTCCTCCATGTGAACGAACACAATTGTAGAAGTGATTCAGGGGTGTGTATCCGGAGGGTTCCATTGCGCACACTATGCAGTCCTGCTTAGCGTGCTGGGTCCCGATGTGAAGCAGCCCGCTTGTAGCGCACGTTTTGTCGCTCTTACCGCAGGTCGGATGGGGAGAAATAGGTTTGACCAGGCGCACTGTCACGGGTAAATCGAAAAGCGCTTCGCATGGGCCAAACACATCGAGGTCAAGTGGGACCAAAGTTAAGAGCAAAAGTCCAGTCTCCTGGCGGGACTTGAACCCGGCGAAAATCCTTCCCAATTCCAGGACATCGCCTAACACCATCCGCCTCTTAAGAAATTTTTATATGGGCAACTCTGGAAAGATTCTCATCTATTGCACTAAGTTACTGCCACTACCAGATCCGACGTTGATCTTGAATCTTGGCGCATTTAACTGGCAATTGCAACTGGCCGCCCCACTGGTCATCACGGGTAACCTACACCCGGTGTGTCCTTGACGCGAGGGTTTGCGCTGACTCAGCTCGTGGTCGCCCGCGTCGCAATGGGTGGCAGCGTTGCGTCGCTGTTTCCATTTGAACAGTGCGCGGCGAAGAGTTTGCTGTCCGTGGCGCTTATCACTAAATTCTCTTCTCATCAACGGTCGACTAAATCAATAGCCCTAGGTTTTTGTTTGGAATGCCATCTGCCCTGGTGTTAGCACTTATTCCCTCTAGGAAGAGGTTTCGCTACTATTTGACCTCCTTCTACCATCGTAACGCATATCCCGAAAAAGAACCTTTCAGTGGGCGCGCACTCATGTGACAGCTTTTTATACTACAAGGGCAAACAAACGTCCGTCCACACGGCTCTGACTGATCAGAACGTCGTCTCTGAAGAACGACGTACTTTATCGCTATCTCTGTTCTTTTATCTTTGTCTTAACGCTACAATCTCACGTTGAGCAGATTTTGATGCCCTTCACCTTCGTTTGATCAATGATATTCTTACTCATTTGAGAGGTCGGTCCTCATTTTATAAATGCCTCGATCAATACCCTTTTGTCTTCACTGCTAACCTACTCTCTTTACTGCTTGCAAGCCTTTTCTTACTGCAAAATTACCATTAACCACATTATTTCTGATGTTATAGTTTGCGCTGTGAACTCAAAATCGGCCATTCTTTAGTATTACCTTGGGAAGCAATGGAACACCTTCAGGAAAGAATGGAGTGTTTTGGTCCAGAACGTTAGCAGATATTTAAAATCACGACAATGGGCGCATGGTGTGAGGATTTCGATCGGGCCGAGTGACTAGGGGAGTCCTATTTGAGGGCAAGAGTGCAGAGGGAGTTGTTCTGCATGATTCCCTTGACGTGAAATCGTTGCGTTATTTGTACAGTAACGATCGTTTTCTGCTGGCTGTAGCACATCTTCCATCCCCCAGACCTTGCCACAGATCAGCCTAAACTCACCCGCTCACTGGCTTACTGATTTTGAGATCATAGCCCTTCGTCGTTTCATTTCTTTGTTTCGAAGTCTGTCTTCCTGAACTCCCCAGTGTCTCAGTAGCTCATAATTTGAAATCTGAAGCAAAAGGAAGCAGTCTCATCGCTTGTCGCTGTACTATAACGAAGGGTTTGGTGTGGTTCGGAGGAAATCTCCAACCGAAAAGAGGCTCGCGTTCCCCCCCCTCCCCTCCGCCGTCCACTCTAATAGAGAAGCTGTTTTTAAAGGCTGAGGTAAGGAGGCAAGGCGAAGTCTGACTTGTTCAGATTTCGCAGTGGAAACAGCGCTGGAGGGGTCGTGTTCAAACTAGCTATGTGTGGGCTAGCGGCATACTGCGCTGCTATCAAACACTCAGAAACCATGGTTTACTACTGAAAAGGCATTATCGTCGCCACGGAAAGCATTTTACCTTGGCAATCTTGTAGTACAATGAGTGGGGGTAGGGCGTATCTTTAGGGGTTCCCCATAGTCATATGGGAGGACCATATTTCCATCCTACTGTTGCGCTCACGAATTATTCCTTAGGAGGTTCTGTTCTTTTGCAAAAGAGTATGCGATTCATCAGGAATCTCAGGATATGCAATAACGCCATTTTATATGATTTTTTTCGTCCTTCTCTCCAGAAAATGTATTTCAAGTTTTTTTTCCTCGCTTCAGCTTGTTGTTGGTTTCTCATGTGGTGAAGATACTGTTGTAACATTTATCGTATGCGAAGCACCAGCCACATGTGTAAACAAGGTGAAAAATAATAAATGAATGAATTATTTCTATTCTTTATTCTTATTTTTCTCTTATATCTATATCTTATCTCTCTTACTCTTTTTAACTTTTGTAAATATTGCCGAATGTTTTTAATTGCTTTTCGATATTTATCTATGTTTTCGGTTTGTCCCTCTTTTGAGATACTTTTCCACCTAGGGTACGGGTCCAATCGCGGATTTATTTTCCCGTCGGCTGCACTGGCGAAACATGTTGCCAAAGAGATCGCTTCTTTCGGTGCCGTCCACACCAACAATGTAATTCTTTCTGTTTGAAATCTTGAAATAGCTTTTCATCAGATTCTGCCACGGTTTAAGGTCTAAGTTCTTACCTTGTAACCGAGTTTTATCCCCTAAACACCAGCTTTACGCTCACCTTCAAGTGCGGTTCTTGCCTTATGCGAGAAGAACACATGGGGTAGTTATATAAAGCTATTCAATTCTTCGTGGGACTTGCTTCACATTCCGCTTCCGCTTAGAACCCTACTGATCTTCTTAAACGATTGCGATTGAGCTTATGCTGTTTTTAATCTCCCAAACTAATATGGTATTAGCCCTGGAGTGATAAAGGTTTTGTTTGCTTGAGTAAGACCACGTGAGGTGAGGTGTGGGCCCTGTGAGTTAAAAAGCAAACGACCTTCCCTCCTTATAGTGTCGTGCAGTCTTAAAAGATTCGTCGGGAGGACAAGAAGATGCCTTAATCACACATTCCTCGGTAATTAGATAGGGGAGGGATGAGAAGGAGGGGCATCAGTAAAGAGAAGGGGTTCAATAAGGAATGGAAAACCATCAGCGGATTCGTTTCTGATGCCCCATTCGCCTTCTTTACCGTGTATCAGAGAGAGCGTGCACTAAGGAAGCGGGGAAGCAAAACCGTTACAAATATCCACTAGTTTGTTGTGGATTGTGCCTTTATTTCGCCATAATCCGCCTTTTCTGGAATCTGCAGTCGGAAGTATAATACTGTAGCAAATCCTACAGAATTACTGTGCTTCAAGAAATACTTCGCTCGATTGCTTCGAGAAATATGAAGCACTTCTCTGCTTGATCAGCGGTAAACGACGGTCGATACGATCCTGGCCAGAGTTCGAATGCACGGCGCATCATAGTATAGGCTGTGCACTAGCACTTCATTCTTAACCATTTTACTGAATGCGAGTAGGAGAAGAACCATGGCATGTTTATGTCGCCTAGGAAATCTGGCGTATTCCTGCTTTACTTTCGTTGTTAGATGCTGCACGTCATCCGTATTTTCTTCAGGTCTCCTTGCAAAGTGCACAGCGGCAGAAAGGCATCTAAGAAAGAACGACCCTTTTACTGCCACTCATCTGTCGATGATTGCCCTTATGTGCGGCCACTAGCGGCTCCTTTAGTGACGGCTCAGATCATCGCTGCGTTTCTTTATGTTGTTAAAAATCATTACCGAATTTACCGTATTCTTGTTTTATAAAACCTTGGCCGTACACCCTCTGTGCTGCCCTTGGTCAATAAGCTTGTGTGTAGCATTCTGTTAGTGGCCTAGAGTTCACGATCGTAGAGTGAAACCCATCAGAATGGTCATATTTGGGGTTTCCTAGATGAATAATCGTACTGCGCTTAGATGGAGGGGGGGGGGGAAGAGGAGACCAAAGGCCTCCATTTGACACCTTAAAACTGGGATGGATCAAAATGGGATCACTCAAGGAACAATCGTGTTTGATCTGGTTCAGCTCCCCCTCTCCCTCCTCAATCCTGTGCAGAATATTCGTATCCGTTACGACAATTCCAGTTCCACAAGAAGTCATTTCAATGCCCTCGCAAACTTAGTAGTGCCCGCGTTTTTCTCGATTCTGAATTCACCTTTGGAGGTACGACATTCCGCGATAAACTAATACAACCTCTCAAATGTGTCAGATGATTCGGTAGGTTACTATGGAGGCTGCGCTACATTTAAAAAGCGAACATGTACAAGAATTTCGCTGCAAGCTGAACAACTAGGCCCATTACCACTCCTTATGCCCACCCCCAACTGGTAGCTACTAGCTAGTAGCCTCTCTGCTAGTTCTCTTCATTCCGAATGGTGAGAGTGAGATGATAAGGGAAAAGAGCTGATATCCCAATGATAACAGCGAGTGAAAATTCGTACAAACACGGCTTCTTTTCCTTGTATGGAATGACTTGGGATTGACATAAGCCCTATATAGATAGGTTTGGTTTTCTCTGCTTTTTTCTCCGTTCAGTTACCGCGAGTATTTTCGTTCGTAATTTGAGCTCCATTATCCACCATTCGTGGTCGCAGGCTTTGCCTTTATTATTATTGCGATCATAGCGTACCTGTGACAGCGTCCTCATATTAGGTTGGCGGGAAAGTTCTGTCACATTTTTCAAATTAGGCTTTCTTTTTATAGAGAGGAGTGTAAGATCAAAATTGTACAGCAATGTTACTGCGGGTCCTTGCCAGTTTTTGAGCACCTCAGGACATCGTCTCGATTTTGACTTGCTCTCGGGTCGTGAAGCTTTCCTCGTCCATATAATGAGTAAACGGCGAAGACAACTAGCTGTTTGAAGGAGCAATGTCTGGGCTACACCGGTATAAGGAGAGCCATCCAGCTCTATTGCATGAGGTACGGCTCGAACTTTTTTGGACGGAGTGCGCTGCACTATCATGATGAGGGCGGGCTGTGCGGACAAATTTTTCCCTCTGATCGACGGTACGCTTTGGATGAAGTTGTTCTGCTTACGCATTGACCGAAGAAGCAGCTTCTTCATCCAGCACTTTCACGCAGCTCCCTCAATCTGAGTTCACAGGTAACCCAAACCTCTTCGTCATCAAAACTGTAGGCTCCCGCTTTGAAGCATTAGCGTCGTGGAAGGTCCGATAATTGAGGGCATCGTCCTTATTCAGCTCCATTATTTTGGCATCTGCAGCTATCATGCTGGCGTCAGGGTGGTGGAAGAAAGAGTTTGAGGAAGCGCTTGGAGGGGTCATTGCCGATGGGAGCGGGGAAAGTCCTTGTCCGAAATTGCAGAAGAAGAAGAAGAAGAAGAAAAAGAAGAAGCAGGAGTCAAGCGAGGTACTAGTAGAAAGACCACTCCTTGATGTATAAGTGCTCACATTACCGGTTACCCCTCTTCAGGTAATGGGCAAGTATTTTGATTCGAAAAAGTGTGACAGAACTTTCCCGCCAACCTAATATTTGATTCGTTGGCAGAACTGAAGAGACAGATAGAGCGTTTTGTTCGAGTTCATCGCTCAGTTGTCACGACCATGTGGGTACATGAAACCGACAAGGTTGACGTGAACGGCTGTTTCGAAATTTCATTTGTTGACTTATCATACGTCATTGCTTTCCTCCTAGTGATACGGTAGATAAGCGATCTCAGCGGAATTGTGCTGGAAGTTTGTTTGTGAACATGAGCTGTGCCTAACCTGCGAAAAAGGGCTTGGCACCATCGCGATTTTTCCAGGTTTTGGTTTCTTGCTTCACTGGTTATGGATCCGCTGCTCTTCAGGTGCATGCAGGAGCCAACATTTCGTTACCATGTCGTTTTTTTTTTTTTTTTTTTTTTTTTTTTTTTTTTTTTTTTTTTTTTTTTTTTTTTTTTTTTTTTTTTTTTTTTTTTTTTTTTTTTTTTTTTTTTTTTTTTTTTTTTTTTTTTTTTTTTTTTTTTTTTTTTTTTTTTTTTTTTTTTTTTTTTTTTTTTTTTTTTTTTTTTTTTTTTTTTTTTTTTTTTTTTTTTTTTTTTTTTTTTTTTTTTTTTTTTTTTTTTTTTTTTTTTTTTTTTTTTTTTTTTTTTTTTTTTTTTTTTTTTTTTTTTTTTTTTTTTTTTTTTTTTTTTTTAATCCCCCCCCCACTTGTAAGCACCATATGAACAAAGAAAGTGGTAAAATGGAAAATAGTAAAATTACTAACTGATCAGCTGAACCGAACCCACTTCTCTTGAAGAAGGTTCGGTTCAGTTGATCAGCATGGCGTATTCCGTAAGGCATTGATCATAACTGAACAATGCCTTACGGAATACGCCATGCGTTCGACCTCCATTCAGAACAGTCATGCCAAGATGATAGAAGGTATTTGTGTGCATGCGGTCTTTATGTAATCGTGAAGGCGTATCGATGTCCAAATCAGTTTTGCAACCATCCAAGATGATTAGGGTCCAGCCCCATGGCATGGAAGATATGGTTGGAGACTTTACATATCCGGAGTTTGTCCCATGAACCATAGTGAGATAGAGCCTTTAACTGCAAACACTTTACCAGGTGTGTCTTTCATTGATGACCATTTCATTTGAAAATGCCATTTCATTTGAAAATGGTTAGGGTAAGGAAAGCACGTGTGAGAAAAGCAATGGTAGAAGTGACTCCGCCCACACGATCAGTGCGGAATATAGTATTAAGCTACCCGCAGTTTTTCGTTAAAACATACCTCCTTATTGCATCTTTCTCGTACGTTTTCGATAGTATGAGCTTTACTTGGTGGGACTGATTTTTTTATCCTACTCGCAGATGAATGGATTGTTCAATGGCACATCGGTGAAAAAGTTGCTGGGATGGCGGATTGGCGAAGAAGAGGAGAAGTTCGCCGAAAAAGCAGTGGAAACACTGGTGAAAAAACTGAAAAAGAAGAATGGAGGAGTTGGTAGGTTACAGTAGCCTATTGAGGACAGTAGAAGCACTGCTGATGCCGCTTTTAGGTACGTTGGAAGATCTGGAGTACGCGTTGGCTCATCCAGGATCCCACTCAAAGTGCGTAGCTCTGCCGAAAAGTCAGGATGGAAGGTTGCAGGTCGGTCAGCCAACCTTCATTCCAGATGAAGATTTGGCTTGAAATGGGGAGATCGTTTAGGTCTCGCACCGAAAAGGTCTACCGCATGTGATTTACTGCCGCGTATGGCGTTGGCCAGATTTGCAGTCTCATCAGGAGCTGAGACCGATTCCCGAATGCCTTTATCCACATGATCATAACAACAAAACGCCATACGTCTGCATCAATCCCTATCACTATCAGCGTCTTGATCCGACACGAGTGGGTTTCCAGGAAGCTCTTTCTTTTGGTCTCCTCATCTCATCTCATCCTTTCAGGGTGCCCGCTTCAGCTACTCACCACCGATTTCTTCCCCCGCCGGTTGGTCATGCTTTTCCATACCTATTTGTCCTGCCACTCCTTTTCAAGTTGTGAGCTATTGTGCTTTAGTGTCAACTGCTGGCTCTTCACCGTCATGCTCAGGACGGATGGATATGACATCACCGTCGAACATCCCATCGTCATCCAGTTCACCTGAATATGAAATGGCGTTCAGCCCTTCGTCTATGCTGTCTGAAGAAGATGGAGCCAGAATGGAGCAGGTAAGGTGATGTTAACCAGCTGGTTTCCTCTTCGAGTACCCTGAAGCTTGGCCATTTTCAAACGGGCAAAAGAGGGTCAAATTTCATTACACCTAGATAGCTCCCTCTGACAACAGTATCACCTACTATAAATAATTTGCTTCGTCTGTTTGTTTGTTTGTCTGTCCGGAAATTCGGTTCTACCAGAAGAACAACTTGGAGAGGTGGGTCAAGGTGGGGATGGGTAGGGCATGGGGCAAGATGTAAATAGCACCCGTGACCCATGGTAAGCCCCGCCCACAGTGGGCGGGGCATGCGCCGAAAGTTGGCGGAGCCGCAGAAAAAAACTCATAACTCGCTTCCAGAGCAGCCCAGAGATGGGGAAAAAGTGGAATAAGGTTAGCAAGGGTTGTCGAACCAATTAGGGGAGACATACCCGAAATGGGCGGGGCGTCTTGAGATAGGCGGTGCTTCCCGAGAAATTCATTAACTCGGTTCCCGAGAGAGTTTAGAAATCGCAAAAAAGTCGGTGTAGGAGGGCAACACCTGGGGAGAGTTCGGCATGCCTGAGGTGTGTTGAGACCCGCCCACAGTGGGCGGAGCTTAGAGTGCACATTCAAAAAATTTGTAGCTTGGTTCCAGAGCACTCCAGGGGCGGAAAAAAGTGGATTAAGGTCAGCAAAGGTCACGAATGAAATTTTATCGCACACATGTTGTGGCTGTAACAGTCCATGGGCGAACAGAAAGGTCTGCCAAACGTTCCAGAACACTGCAGGACCGCGAAAAAGTGAGGAGGTTCAGAACAGGTCACATGAAAAAAGTATGGTGCCACCATGTTTGCTGGGTGCCAGCCCATGAGGTGGGGGGGACGGGAAAAAAGATTCTGTAAACACGGAAGGATTAAGGATGACCACGCTTTGAGCGGTATAACAGCCTTGTAGCTAAAGTCTCGGAGCCAAACGCAGAAATATAGAGTGGTTCCATAACACACTCCAGGAACCGACAAAGACGAGCAAAAACGTGCAGGAGCTCCGCTATTGAAGTGAGATCTACGCCACTCTTCGGATCGGTCAGATGTTGTGGACGGGCGAAGTCAGAAATTCGCGCAATTAGTTGCAACAGCAGCATAGGCCACCGACAGAGCTGAGAAGTTCATCTATAGTGAAGTCACGGACGAAGTGCGGAGGACGCATTCACAAATTTGTATGGTCATGCGCTTTTGAATTCATGTCTACAGCTGTATACTATGCCTGAAAAAGTCCTTCTGTGAGTTCCACTGAGGTGATTGAGAGATCAAGGGAAAAGCTGTGAAGAGAAACATGTGGCGAGAGTTCAGAGTCTGGGATCTCGTTTACTGAGCTACCATCGCCAAACAGTGTCAGTAGAAGCAGATACCTCGCAAGCACGTGACGCTTCTACCGTTTTTGAGGGCATAGCCGCGCCACACTTCTGAACACACTTGTTGCACTGACGTACAGTTTGACACCAGACGCGTGTCCTGACATTGCTGACTGGCTGACCACACTCCTATGTCTAATTGCGGCCAGGCTTTCGTGCCGGGTTAGTACCTTACACGTTGATAGTGCCACCTTAGCTGCGTAGTTATAAGAGCTAACTAACACCGGTTCTCTCTCATCTTCGCATGTGTAACAAGCGGGCGAGCGTGAGGGCGGCTGCCAGCTATGGAGATAATATGCTTACGAAAGTAGTTTGTCTGAGTTGTATTGCTCAAGATGAGCGCATGGACTATGTTTACAGAATTGAATAAAAGCGCTGGAAGACTAAGAATGAGTTGTGTTCAGGTCGTGTCGGTCAAGGAAGTTATTTGAAAGGTGCGGCGTGTTATGCGCACGTCGCGACGAACGCGCCACCTTACAAGTCTTGCCTAGTCTGCTGCGACGTTTAAGTAGAAGTGCGGCTGTCGCCAGAGGTTAAGCTCAAGGATCGGAGAACGTGTGAATTTCTTACAGTCGGATTCGTGAATTTCAGGCGCATCACATTTCGGGACAGGTTTCTGACAAACTCGATGTAACGGGAACGGCCCAAGAATATCAATAGAATTCTTAATTTTTGTTTATCCAGCAGTCCTTACCACCTTCAACAGCCGCGCTTGACTCAGTACTCGGCAACTTCAGTGTATTATAAGAAAATAAAATCTAGCACCGTCGATGCGAATTGATATTCAAATTAACTCTAGTTTATTAGCTCAACCTTCCACAAGAAAAAAATGGAGGAAGATCTCCGCTGAAAAGACGTCAGACGTCACTCGCTGCTCTGTACTCTGACAACCGTGATTTAGATCATTATACTCTCCTTGCGTCCCAGAAAGGAAATGTCGTCATTGGGTCACTATATATTTGATACAGTGACATGTGGATAAGGTTTTCGTCGGGGTAGACCAGTCGGTAGGCAGCCATCTCACTGATTTGTGCCAAAAAACGGGTGTTTACCATATTGTTCCAACATCCTTAATACCCCTTCAAGAGCGTTTGCGTCCTCTAATCTAATGAATTATGAGGCACGACCTCATTCCTTCGGATAATTCATGTCTCGAAGTATCAACCGCAAATTTTGTAGTCCGTCGATACTAAAAAGCACTGTGGAGTGAATCGACCAGCTAAGTAGTGGTCCTCAGTAAATTGCTTTTGATCTGGTTATAGAGAACCATTACTATATTCACTCATTTTGTGTTATTCTAGGCATGCAATATTTAATCAGAATCACTTTTTAGCTTTGACTTACCTTTGTTGTAATCTTTCTTTTGCCGCTCTATAGAGTGCAAAAGACTTCCCACTCTGTGTCTAATTCTTTTTGAGGGCTTACAAAGAATTGATATTAGGGATTTGAAATTAACCTAATTACTGATAACAGCTGTAGTATTTATGTCTACCTGTCTTCGACTCAGCCCATAGAATATGAATCTGAAAATCCTACCTCGAAACACTCGGCGCATATTGGGAAATGGTATTTAAGCATATATGAGATATTTGACTCATCTCAAAGGCATTTAGTTTTCTCTTTCATCAATTTCAGAGAAAAAATGAGCATCGTATGATTTCTTTCTTTTCTCGCATCTTATACTAGTATCTGGATCTCACTCTCCAGAGATGTGATATAAGACTTGAAATGATCACGTTAATCCGTCTAAAGAATGCATATACATCTTTTTCTACGTTCAGATGATACTTGGAGTAGGATACATGCAAACAAACTACACGGTCAACTACAAACAAAGCTTAGCAATCATGGACTGTTCCCAAGTTTATGAGGAAGCCAAACTGTTTTTTATGAGATATGAAACCCTTCTGACTTCGTTGTCATGGAGTCAAAAACACAACTGCTGCTACCGCCTTTTGAAGAATCAATGCTGTCACTACCGAATGAGTCATCATAATTCGCCTATGAAAACATCTAAAGTTCACAGTAATCATTTTTTCCAAATCCACTTGCAGAGGTCTAGAGAGGGAGTGAAGGACTATGTAGCAAAAACTAATCAAGCTATTGGGCTCGGTTTGATCTAGACTTTACTCTGGGCTTATTCTCTGACAGCGCTAAGCTAATTCATAATGTAACGTATCTGTGAGGATCAGTAAACTTCCTTCACAGGGTCCAACTTGCCTCATAACTCACCATAAGGCTGACTTACACTGGAAAGCGACAGAGGTTCTAACCGGGGCGGAGAGGGGTTGATGAAACCGTGCTGAGATCTATCCAGAATCCTTCTGAACGGACTGATTTACCCGCAATGGTTCTATCCTTCGACGCGGCGGCTGGTATCCGTATGTGACACTAGACCACTCATCCAGTATTTTTCAGGTCCAAACTACTCAACGGTCCCAAGGTGCGTTTAGAGTTGCACGATAAATCCCCCAAGTACGACTAGCGATCAACAATGTTCTCTCATGCCAGAGTTGCATCACCGCGAAGGCTCTGCAGATAAATTCCGCGACCACTGGACAGATGCATGCATATCGCGTTTGCCACCGAAGAAGTGCCTCATAAGTCGCCCCCACAAATGCGACCGACTCCTTACGTCTAACTCATTTTCATTGCGAAGCAAATATATAGCGAAGGGAATTGGATCAATGACCGCCGTGATGGCATGTACTAGACGGGTTCGCATAAATGCAGCCGTATCTTCGGACCGTGAAATGTAAGATGCCTCCCGTGTAACTCGTCTCTCGATAGTGTTTGCGCTCCTACCAGTTCGATTTCCCTAATCATGGAACGGAAGCAACAACAGCTGGCATGGAACCGGGGGGCGCCCCCCGTCCCCTATTCTGAGACGCCCCAGCGTTTGCAGCGTAAACAATTGCACATAATTGCTCAGGTACTTGTTAACGCCGAAAAGTAGTGTATCATTTCTTTTGAGAGCGTAACGGAATGAAATAAGTAGTTGGAGATGTTATTGCGCATTCGTTTCACATCCCCGACATTTTCTTTCAGGATCAGCTCTAGTGTATTACGACGCGACTACGATCTCTACTCATATCGAAATTCATCTCCAATCACTATTTCGTGCAATCGCCGAATCCGTATAACCATTAACATGATCAGGAGCCGGCCACAGTTATTAGGTTCCGCCTCACATTTCCGCTATCTGTGTTCAGCACACATTGCCTTCCAAACAGTAGTCAGTCCCACTAAAAAGCCTTCTAACTGATCTATCACGATAGTTGTCATCATTGCAATGTGCATACACGCCGGAAGTCTGCGAGGTCAACTCCCGCTCTCTAGATCCTTGAAAGATTTACAGCTCTGCAGAAATCAAATAGTGCTGCTTCATACGACTTCAATTCGTTGAAAGTAGGATTTCAGCTTGGGGAGGCTTCGGAACTTGCTTATTCTACAGAGCGGCTTTACTCCCCCTTATCCCCCTTTTTAGCTGATCCATATAACGTCTTCCTACAGAATATGTTCGGAAATACTCTAATGCTTCCGTGACGATTTCTCCCTTTGCTTCCTTCAGTTCCAATTTATTCGTGCATGAGGAATTCGAAAGAACTGAGCAAAGTGGAGCATTCCGAAGACTGGGCAAAGGTGAATTAAGATAGGCAAGGATCAGCGGTTAACAAATGTGGGGCACAGACCTTGTGGGCGGGGCCTGCGCCAGATTGGGCGGAGCCAAGGCCAGAGGTCTGTACAGGTCCGACACTCAGCCTCCACTTTTTCACTGCTTCTTTCGCATAAGAATCCGCTATGGGTCATTGGTTTATTTCTAGGATGGGGACCAGACTACCCTCGGCAGGATGTGACGTCGACACCTTGCTGGCTCGAGATACAACTGCTCTATCCGTTATGGGTGAGTTCTCATGTGGTATCGTGTTGATGTTAAGCAGCTTTCACGCTTCTGACCTTAACAATAGTGTGTGTGAAGTAGCGTTTTTTGGAATGCGCATTGATTTTACGCCGTCATAATCGATATTCCTTTTCCACATTCATGAGTAAGGCCAGAAGCAGAGAGTCCCTTGAAGAGCTCAGAACTCACGATTTTTTTTCTGAATTTATGATTTCAGCACATTGACAAGACATTGCCGGAAGTGTGCTTCATAACTGGAGTGGATCCCACGTCGATTTCGTAGAGATTCATTTCTGAATGAAGCGTTTACATCATCAAATTTGTAGATTTTTTTCTGATTTTTTTCGACGCTTTGTTTTCACACTCACTTTTCACATACTCGTAGACACGCATTTATATGCTGCCACAATGAACTCCGCCCCTTATTCAAGTCAACTTGAGAAGAGTTCTTGCGATTTCGGAATGCTGATCTTTTCCTTACACTTCTTTTTCCAACTAGCTACACGGTTCCGCCGACTGTGTGGAACCCCGCCCTTTTCGCTAAGGATCCGCCTAACTTGGCAAAATGTGCAGTTTAGTAGGTAGGGGTTTCGTGGTGGTAAACATTACACTTGGAGTGCTCCAACGATTAGCCCTGGATCTGTTCCTCTTCCTCCCGTTCTCGACTTCACCACGACGGAGGAACTCGTTAAGGATTCATTGAAGGCCATTTTCTACGCTGACGACCGATCGCCCTGATAACGACAGTTAAGAAGCGCTTCGAGAAAGGTGCAAAAATGGCAGGTTCTGCTAGCAGACAAAGGCCTCGGGTTGAACGTGAGGAAGACCAAGTTGTTGAGCTCCAAGGAAAGGATCAAACGCCATCGTAGGCTGACGTGGTGAGACCATCGGAATGACCAGACCCTTGTGCTATCCGGGGAGCAATCTAGAAGTTTCATATGACTGGCTTTCACATCACCGTGCATAACAGCGTAACCCTCAGTAACTAGTAGGGCACCACGTTTTTCCAATAGCAATTATAAGGCACCCAAGACCCCATGCACGTAAAGGCTCCGAAACGCGGAATATTCAGTATGTCGTTTCAACCATCTGGAGTATTTCTTCTCTCGTTCCTGAATAAGGCAACTAGGTAGGTACATCTAGCAGCACAGTGACTTTTGCAAACTTTTGCTCCAACAGAAAAGCCAGTGAGTAGCGGAGCTCGCAGTGATGTCGCTTCCAACCCTGATCAGCCTTCGGAGCTATCATTCCTACTCTCAGTCTTGTCAACCCTAAAAGCCTTATGCCGTACCTCGTCAGGCTGTTAGACCCCTTCCAGTGAGTTGTTAACCCATTGCGTACCGCGTGCTGCACCATGTGCAAGCCAGGGTACAGGCATGGGATTGTCATAATGCGGTGTCGGATACGACCCGCTCCCTTCGAGAGGGTGGTAGGACCGCCCCCCCTCCTGCTCTAATTTGACAACCGCAGATGGCATGTTCGCACAAATGGCTTCCTGAAATGGAAATCTGATCTCGACTCTGCTCTAAAATACAGGAAATAAAAGGCTGTTTCAGCCTCATGCAATATGAGGCTGAACAACAGCCTCGCATTACCTACAATTTTGTCTTAGGATTCAAAATAAAACTCCTCGTTCGATAACTAATAGGTTGGTCGAAAAGTCCTGCGACACTTTGTTTGAACTATTCTAGAAAAAGAACGAAAATCATTTTGAATGTTTTCATTTCTGATTAGTGGAGAATGTCTCCTGGGGTTTCTGAAAATGGGTCTATCATGGCTCCGTGGAAGTTTTCAAAGATTAAAAATACCTCAGAGATCAAGGTACTTCTCGACCTCGATCCATATATATGAGGCTCCTGTAGGGCAAATCGCCATAGTCGAGGAAGCTAACACTTATGTTGTCTTGAGGAAGGATATCGCTTGCCATAGCAGGGAGTTCCTTTTGCATCAGCGCTTCCAGGCTGGACTTATTCAACTCGGAAGTAGGCAATCTATAGGTCGGCCACCAGCACAGAATGACGGGCCTTTACTCAAGCTTCTTGGAACGCAGCCGAACGTAACCACCAGTAAGTTAGCAACCTCTCTAGCACTAACTGACACTGCCATGACTTCTCCGCAGATCTGCGGTTTTTTGGAAAAAATTTTTATGAAGGATGCCCCATGAGTTGAACCCCTCTGACAAGTCATACCGTATGACCGTGACTGAGTTTTGTTCCTCCTTGTACACAATGGAGGAACATTCTGAGATCGTTGTGGATTGCTGAGAGTGGTGGTCCTGTGCGTTACATCTTGTCAACATGTGTCTCGCAGGAATCTCTCAGAGGAAAGTAGATTGCACAGCCAAAACAGATGTGCATGGGATAAAGATTTCAGTAGGTTATTGGTGGGACTTCAAAGCGGTATCTCTGGATACTAGCATAACGGTAAGGACTACAGTCCACTCTAACCAACCTCACAACATGGATGACGTCACGCTTGAATTCTTCAAAAATACTCAATTTTTCTCTACCGCTCGGCAATGCGAAGACCGCATGTTAGGATCAGGCCACACCAAAAGATCGTGGATCTTGATCTGAGAATGCGACCATACCCAGCTTATTCATCAAATTTAGCAGTCTCTAACTACTACCTTTTTTGATCCCTACCGCATCCATAAGAGCGCGAAATTCCGAAAATCGACGTCTACTCAAAAATGAGGTCCACCTCTTCTTATCATAGTTGCCGTAGTTCTATAAGAATGGAAATGAGAAGCTGTGCAAAAGAAGGGCACTAGTCCTAGTCCTTAGTGGTGATTACCTTGTAGATTGGAGATGTCTTTGTAGTGAAATTTAGTGACCGAAAAATCGTCAAAGTGTCGCAGGATTATATCGACACCTTAATATGTATGACATGCAACTTGTAACAGAAACACAATTGAAATAGCGGCTAATGGTGATCATTGATAGGCTGAATTGGTGAAAAAATAGCCCCAAGGTGAGCGTGTCAGGGCCCAGATGTGCATTCAATGAATGGTGACGGGGAAATAATGAAAACATGCACGACACAACAAAGCGAAACATGGAAAATACAAAAAATGCAGAGCTAAATGAAAAAAGGATAACCAGGCCGGCAGTAAATCGTTCCATACTTGGCTATTATCGATCAGGCTGCAGGGCGCAAGGCTGCGACCGCTTTCTTTGGAAAAACGTCATTGGAGCGCGGTTGTTGGACTTGCCAACGTCCTGGGGTCTGTTCGGGGGGTTGTATCTTTTTTAGGTGCGGAGCTTTTGAGGAATGGTGAGCAGCATGCAACGGCAAAGTTTCTACTATTGTGTATTCTACCTAGCTGCAAACTGAACAATCCCCGTTGGTGAAATATTCCGGATGGGTCACGGTTAGGCCAGGGGTAAATCGCGAGCTGGTTTTTACATGATAAACACAAATACTCCGTCGATTCCAAACGCAATTTTCATCAGGGCTGAGTCGTCTTAAACCCCTTTCATCTTTTCTCTTTCCAATAAGCTTTACAGTTTTTCTGAAGACCCACTAGTTCAGGAGATATTTTAGATGGGTTAGCCTTGCGCTACCCCCTGGACCACCCGAAAAATTGACTCCTTATGTGCCATTGTGAGGATACACCTTCGGAAACTTCAGTGTGCCTTCAAACATATTTCCCTTCAAATGAGTGAAAGAGAAGCTCGGCTATCTCTGATCGGTCCGTGCGCCGTGCATTAGGCTCCTACGCAGAGGTGGTGGAAAGGTGTAAATTCTAATTTCAGGTGCTTTTATCCATGCAAGCAGATGTTTGTTTAGGGTTTGTAAAGGACAACACGCACGAATCTGTTTGAGACGTATTATTTAGTCATCTACGTACTTACGAGTTCATGCTATAAACTGACACTTATTTATTTATTTATTCTTGCTATATTGCTAATAAATCTTTTATTATTTTGTATTCCTATTTACATCCGGGTCTTCTGAAGCTTTCCGTCCGTTCCATTACCCTTAGCAATGACACCTTTGTACTGTTTGATGCCTAGCGAGCCTACTTTTGCGATACTCCCCACGTCCCCCGCGGCCAAGTACGAACCCATTCTTGGGGATTTCCCATGAAAAGAGGGCTGTTAAACGTAGCATTTAAAGCTGTAAAGAATACACTCATAATAAACTTCATTTTTTTAACATCTTGACTTCCATAGCTCCACTCCCACTATCAACTGAAATGTCGAACCATTGCTCGGCTCTGAGTGACCCTTGAGATTACGACCCCCCTCTCCATCGGCCAGGTACGACCCCCCCCCATGGGTTTGGCACAACGATGCTGTACCCTGTGTGCAGCACGCTCGTTTGTCTCTGGTATGTGCTAGGCACGGTGCAGCACGCTTCGTTTAAATTTATTTAGCATAGTTTTATGACTCAAGTGGGTCGTTATGTTCCTGAAGCCTTATGGAAAAAGATAGGAGAAGGAAAAACTGTCCAGCTAGAACTAGGTTATCGACATTTTTCAGGAAATTCTCCAGCTATTGGGTCGGCCCATAAGTAATGGCGTTTCCACTCAAAATATCGCACTGTAGAAGAAAAGTTGTTTTGCGTTGAGTTTTATACCATTTTGCAGAGAATTCCTTGCCCTACGCGACAGTATTCTTAGTTTTCTTCAAGTTTCTCTTTCCACTAATATTTTATTGATAAAAATGGGGTGTCAGGTCGACGAAATTGAGCATTTTCGACAGCCTCTCTTTTATGGCTCTAATTAAAAAGCTAAATTCGCATGGGTTTAGCTGCTAAGTAAGTGGCTGAAAGGCCACGTCTCTTAGGAATGCTAATAATATTTCAAGTGATTCGAAGTTTCCAGTTTCGACCTCATAGACAAGCATCGAACCTAATGCCCTATTCTGTCCAGCTGAGAGCTTGCGGATTACCTTATTCGCTGAGAATCATGCCAGAGATTGAGGGATCGTCGGAGGTCGTAGAATGCTTCCTCATCATTATCAAGCATCACCTTCACTTAAGTGGAGAAGTTCAAAACTTGGTGGATGGGTTCCGCAGGCATGATGGGCGCGTGGGGGACGCGATACTCTTTTTACAAGGTCCGAATTCCCACTACTTGGTAGCTTGAACTAATTTAAAGCTATCGTAAGAAGCATCCCGAAGCCGAGATACAATTCAAAAAGTAGCTGTGGAAATCTCACTTTTGTGTCGACACGAGTTTCCTTTTAATGAAATAAAAATCGGCGGAAATCATGAAACAGTAGGGAAGGGAGGTAACCACACTGTCTTATATAGCAGGAAATTATCTATCGAACAGTGTAGGACATATTGGGAAAAATTGTCGTTGTTCATATAAAAATTTGTGTGACAAAAAACGCCATTACTTATGGGCCAATCCCAATACAATATCCTTTGCTTATTTCTTTGTAAACAGTAAATTAGAAACAAAGAAAAACAAACATTGGGGAAAGGAATACACTCCACATCACAGATGATCCGTTTCGCCCGTTATCGTAGACGAATCATCGATGTCTTACCAACCCCCGGGCTCCTCAGTACGATAGAGTTGAGACATGGACATGGACTACATAGGGGAAGGAGTTAAGAAAAGGATATAGCGAGAAAAATGCAAAAAAGTTGACATGCAAAATCCATGCAATAAAGATGAGAAGGAACTGTGCAAGGTAAATGAAAGAAGGATATAACCGGTGTGAGTACAAGATTGGTGTAAGAGGAAGAAAAATGGATTGTTGTAGATGGGCTAAACAAACTAAGGTAATAATGAGTAAAAGACACTGTCGCAGCGGATTAAAAAAGGTTAAATCAAAAATTTTGTGGTAAAAGGAGAGCTAGTGTTGAACACCGCTGCCAATGAGAATACCTCTAACCAGTCTACTTATCTTTTTATAGTTATTTGCAATAGAGTATTTGTAACTTATAAATTTATTTTTGTAAATACATTTCACAATGCTAGTAATAATAAAATCTTCTTCGTAGCCATTTTTCAAAAGAGTGGTGACATATCCGTTATTTTGCTAACGAAAGCGTTGAAGAACGAACAAGTGTTCGCTAACCTCAAAGTTTCCGTATATACAGAGGATTTGTTGATAAGAGAGATATTTGTGTCCCTATACGGAAATCTGATAACACTGAAGGTAAAATCATCCGTTTTTATACAGCTTGGTACTAATTTTACCGTTAATGATATTAATTGTTAAATCTAAATAATTACTAGAAACCTCACTCCTTATGAGTTTTTTTCAACTGAAGGGTATTTTGATAAACTTGAGAAAGTTGTTCATCCACATCATCATCAGTTTGGTTATGTACAACAAGCAAATCATCCATATATCTATATGGAATGAACAGCTTACAGTTGGACCGAAAAAGTGCAGCAGTTGCTAAAAAATTTATAAAATCAAGACGGATTGGGAAATGGAGCGCACGACGTTTACAAATTGTTCAGTTATTCTATTCTGCAACCTTTTAGTCCAGTCATGACCTTAGTTTTGGCTTTACTTTACTGAGCTTTACTTTACTGCTTTACTGACTTAAAGGCACATTCCGCGATAAAATAAGGCTATGACCTCTCAAATGTGTCGGACGATCCGGAAGGCGATTTTTGAGGCTGCGCTACTTTCAAAATGTGAAAAACGGCAAGAACTCCGCTAGAAGCTGACTAATTAGGCCCATGGACACCCCTTAGGCCCATGCCGACCCTCACCGGCTGCTAGCTACTAGCTAGTAGCCACTATGTTATCTTTCTCTATAACATTTCGGACTGCTTTTTCTGCTGCTTTTCTCCGCTAATCAGATACTTAGCACTTTTTTGTGCCTATTTGAGTTCCGTTTCCCGCAATTTGCGGTCGCGAACTGTGCCTTTAAGAAAGTTGATCGTTCAAAGTGAAACACCTGATTTATATCTATCTAGTTATCTTGATTTTATCAGCTGATTACTTCCTGTCACCTATCGAATGTTCCGGTCTCAACCTCTATATCATACTTTGCAATCCAAGTTCTCACTGCTACTGGGACAGGCGCTATGAATTTCGTGACACACAGACAGACGCACACACAAACATACACACAGACAGACAGCAAATTATATTAGGTTGTCCCAAAAGTTCGTGGACATTTTTTGAATCTCGTATCAGATCTTTCCGCAGCCATTTCGAGATCCATTTATGTGGTCTAACAAGGGAGGTCTTTCAGGTCGTGGCGCGCTTTTCAGAAATGGTTTGTTGCATGTTGTAGGGGTCCATATAAGGATCACAAAAATGGGTTTCGTTTTTGCTATGCGCTTCTGGGGAGGTCAAAAAATGGGTGAAAAGTTTGCTGGGGAAAAGCGATTTTGAACCATTTTTCTAGGCTTTTTTTCTATCTCTAATGTTGAGTATGCACAGCAAATGAGACCTTCGTCGACATCGAAAACAATACAAGTCAAGGTGAAAAAAGTACTTTATTTGGCACACAGTGAGGCAGCATTGTAGTTTCTCAAGTGATTCTCGCAGCATCCCAACCCGCAGTTAGGGGGGGGGTATTCAGAGCCATGTTGGCGCCAAATGACCTAGGCGCCAGTTATAAAGGTCAGAACCGTGATCAGGGCCGTCAATAACCTCTATATACAGACTTTCAGCGAAAAGTTTTCTCCTCGAGCTGAGCGCTTAAAGACAGCCCCCGCGATAAAAGTGTCAAGGACAGTTGCTGATCAATTATGAACAGTAGCTGATAAGTAATTCCTCAATGAAGGAAAAAAGCAACAAGAGCCCTCAAGAACACCACAAACAAAATTGCTCCCTTACAGTTACACCGCCCTGCGGTCCGTGGGCAACCCCTGGCTCACAAATCGCTTTATGGCATTTCCCAGTAGTGGACAACATCCAATTCAAAGAAAAGAATATGAAAAACAACAAAGACACGAACGAAAAACACTTGAAAAAAGGAAAAATTCAAAAACCTGGCGTCCGAATTTGGGGTTACGTGCAGTGTGCGGCTTTTGGTGCATGTCGAGCTTTTGCACCACAGAAATTGCATCATTCGTGATTTTTACGCGTTTTACCTTACGAGATGGGTTGCAGTTGACTGTATGTGCTCCCAATGAATAAAATGTGATGAAGGAGAGCAGAATTATTTATGGGCACGAGCGCGGTCAGCAAAAAGTACATGCAGTTCCGATTAATGCCCGCCGTCCCAACAAAAACAACTGAGCGGCCTCCGTCGGAGGGCATCTAGCAAGTGGGCGGTCCAACTGGCGGGCGTTAGAACTAGAACTTTGAGCGGCTGTAGCTCGCTCCTCGCTCACTGTGGAGTCGCGAGAGTGGGACAGTATCTAGCTTGGGGCTGAACTACCTGCACAAGGAAGGGCGACTATGTACTACTTGAGCGCGGGGGCTGTCTTTAATAGCCAATGCGTGCGGGTTGACAACAATTCAGTGCAAGAATGCTCTTGCAGCAAAACGGCGATAGGCTGCGCCGTGGTCAAAAATGAGTGTCGTACTCGTGAGTAGGGTATCCAGTCATCCCCGGAGCCCAACTTTCAGCAAGAGTTTCCTCAGTAATGTTTCGAGAGCGCAATAGTTAAGGGTCGACTCGTGAAGTTTGAGTGTACAGAATGAGCTCTTAAATGGCATATATCCATGTTATATACATCACCACGCACGCAGGAACACAAGGAGACAGAAATCCGAAAAACGCATAAAGTATCCGAAAAATGCAAAAAATCCGGCGCCAAGAGGACCCGATCCGCAAACCTTCTCCGTAAGAGCCGACCCACTATCCACACCGCCATCCGCCGACCACTGAACACTGGTTGCGGGAGTCGTTGAAGTAACTTCGGTACTACTTTTCTCCATGCACTACCTTTTTGACTTTATTTTTCTCTCTTTTCGATACATAGTGAAGGAACACCTCATAAACTGAGCACTCTCAAAGTTACAGCTACAACAGAGCCCAATAAGACGGTTAAAATCGCCCTTTCTTGTCAAATTGTTTTCACTCATTTTTTGACCTCCCCAGAAACGCATAGCAAAAATGAAACCCATTTTTGTAATCCTTGTATGGACCCCTACAACAAGCAACAAACCATTTTTGAAAAGCGCGCCACGACCTGAAAGACCTCCCTTGTTAGAGTGGTTGAAAAAAATTTACGTCAGCCACGTTTTCGAATATTCTCCGAGTTCTCTCTTGTTGTAACCTCGGCATCGTTGTTTATTCTGTTTATATTGCTATGCCACTCGAGGTTTAAGTGGGCTGTTTAATGAGTAAGTCTCATTCTCTACTGACTACTAGCCGCATGTGAAGCTTGGTGAGTGCACTCTTCGTTGTGTGGGCTTTCAGGTTTAGTTCCGAACACGCCATCGGAACTGCTAGGGTTGGTTGGGCGCTTAGTAAGGTAGTGTTCATTTCCTAACCTCGAAACGCGTTTAGGCCTCTGAAGAAGACGACCAAGTCGAAACGTTAGGCCGTAAAATAAAGATTTCCACCTAAAAACCTCGAGTGGCATAGCAATATAAACAGAATTACGTCAGTCAGTTTATCTTTTCACCTCCAGAACACCACACGTTTAAAGAACATTTTATTTTCGTTATTGAGAAGTAAACAACACATGAACAATTTTGGAACTTTACTTATTTAGCAGAGAACCCTCCAAAATGGCTTCTTTCGTGGAGGAGGTGCCGGAGTTGCGAACTCATTTCCACGACGAACCACATATTTGTAGCTGACACCGTCGCCAGGTGTCGTATAGACAGGCATCAGCCATGTCCCGGGAAACTTGCCAAATATTGAACAGAAATTCTCCCAACGTGATCCAAGATCAAATATCGCAAATTCATGATGCTGGAACGGAATTTCAGGAGTCAATTCATTGGGAACAGCGGACGAATGAAACAAACCATCTCATCCTCGTCAAGAAAACTGAGCTGTGAATCTTCGATAGTGGTCCGATTTAAGAAGAGGCTTTGTATTTGCGTTTTCAGAAGGGAACCCACTGAGACGGCAATCACCTAAATCACCTAGAGGTCACCTCGAGTGCCTGGAAATCCTTGTCCTTCAAAGGTGAGCGCGAATAAAACATTAGTCCTTCTTTTCCCATCCGGAGGAAGCTCATGCATACGGCTATTTGGAACAAAAGTCCTACGAATAGTTCAGGAGAACTTACCATTGCATTCATTATGGCACTGTTCAGGAGATGATGTTCTGAAGAGAGCGTTCCGCCCATCCAGAGAATGTAAGCGGTACGAAACGCGTACGGTATAGTGATCAGCGTGACGAATATCCCAAGGCAGCATGGCCAGAACAGAAAGAGCAAGAAGAATTTGTGGTTGTGATGGTGGATACATACCTGGATTAATCGAAATTCATTCTATTTCACCAGGTAGGGGGTTAGAAAGATGTTCCGAGATCAGGCTAGCTAAGTCTCCGCTCTACTGTGCTAAACCGGCAAAGGCACCCAGTAGCTACAGTCGTCATCCGGGAAGTTGATTAGGCGGTCGTCGAAGGGTCGCAGACGCGGCTGCAGCAGCGACCGCGTACGTAGGAACTGTTGGCGACGATCAGCTGTTTCCGGCCTGGTTTAGCCATTTTCCCCCTGCGCTCTTTGTCGACGGAGGGGGGGGGGCATTTTGCACTATCATTGCTTCCTCAGTTCCGGTTTACATGTCTCACTCTGGCGAAACCTGTGAACTCTTGTGAAGCTGGAACAAGGTAGTCAAGCCATCATGTTAAAACCTGTCAACTCGAGAAGAGGCTGTCTAGATAGGCCGACACGTCGATGGGAAGTAGCGAAAGTGCAAAATGCCCCCCCCCGTCGACAAACTGCTCCTTTTCCCCTACTTTTGAGTGTGTTGTTTTTTTGCTGCTTTTCTCAAGGTTAGTTGTTCCTTGTCTTCACAAGGTAATTATGATTGAGATTTCTGCGAAGAATTAAACGTCGAAGAGTCGCAGCCGCGTCTGCGACTGTTCGACGACCGCCTAATCAACTGCCCGGATGACGACTGTAAATCGTGGACGCTTAACCCACCTCCCCCCCCAGTACATAACTCCACCTGTAATAGAGGGCAATGATGATCCATCCGTAGAATACAACGGCGACAAATTTTGCAATGATGTGCCCGAGGGGGCTTGAGCACACGACACGAGTTGCAACAGTTGACCTGTGACAGAGCCTTTTCATAATGAAATGAAGAACAGGAAACTATGAAGCCATGGTAGCACCCAACTGAAAACAAATTCAACTTCGAAGCTTTTCTTTGAAGTTCTGAGCTTCTCTCTTCGCCGTCTTCTTTTTCGTCAACATGGTATTCTTCGGGAATTGGTTGAGCTACAGCGAACATCTGAATGTGCATGGCATGAACGCTGTAGGAGAGAGCCTCATGGGAATGGTCCTTCCAAGGTCTCCGTGCTAGTGGGATTTCCGTAAAGGTGGTATGTCGTATAGAATAACATTGGAGGAAAGCGCTGGGCTTCTTTCGTAGATTGCTGTACTGGGGAATTGGACAAGTGGAGAATCGCAGAGTCGCGGACTTGGGAAAATCAAAGAGTCTGCGAACAGGATTAGGTGTTTATCAGTTAGCTTTCCATGTCTGATCTCCGGTACTCCACTTCTACGGTTCACCTGTTTCTTAGTTGGGTAGTGTCAGCTAATGTGATCTAGTCTTTCTCGCGCATTCTCCGACTCTCCAGAATCGATGTACCTTCAAATGTGCACGGTACGAAC
>MU923690.1:0-14443 GCA_036418165.1 Cooperia oncophora
ATGACAGTTGTCCCAGACTGGAATATTCCACGAGTAACCAGTTCCGTGCCATGTTCAAATGCCACGCCTACTCTGGCTCAGGGATAAGGAGTGTGCATAAGTGAGGTGTTCAGTGTATTCTCGGTATAGGTATGAAGGAAAAGGCAGAAAATTCTGAATAAAATTTATTTTTCATTGTAGTCCCCATAACCTCAATACACTTGTTTGCTCGGGAAACTAACATTCAATGCCCTCCTGAAAAATATTGTTCCTGCTTGTCCCCGAAATATGCGTTAGTTGCCGCCTTCAGCCCTTCGTCATCAGAAAAACGCTTTCCACGACCATTTTTTTAGATTGGGGAAGCAAGAAGTAATCATTAAGCAATCTTCTCGATTTTCTTTTCATTTTTCTCAATGTTTCAAAATCAATAATCATTTTCTCAACATTGTCGCATCAGTCAATCTGGCCTTCTTTCACCGAGCATAAGCAGAATAGCATTGATGATAACCAAATGCATTTGATGTAATTTAGTGATATACCCATCTATACTCAAGGAGTGTCGTTACCTGTTGAAAAACGACTTAAATTCCTCCGTCACTGCTAAATTACCCCGATACCGGCCCTCGTATGTTACATTCGACCCGTTCGAATTTATTTCAGCTCGATTTGGCATCATCTGCTCGCCAAAAAGCGCAAGCTCAGAGAATTATGAGTGTAGTCATGTGAAAGAATGTAAAAGACAGAAGAGGGAGGAGGCATCATAAATGTGGTCCATGAACAGAGTGAAGGAGTCAAAACGTTCGCTGATAGGTGCATGCACGATTGACCGCCATGAAAGTCCTCTCCTTGTAACTTTTAACCTTTTCTACAATCCCAGAGATTCTACCGATCGTTTAGAGCTATTTAACAAAGGTTTCCGAGAGTTATTTGGCTGCTCGTGTCCGCTATGGCTCATCATTTCTTTGGAAATGGATGCGATCGGCAGTGAATGGATGTCTATAATCCCGCACGCCTTCTCTTCGTCTTGCCTCTATCTGTTGGCTCCCACCGTTTCTTTGCTAGCGTTTCAAGCCGTTTCAATCCAATACCTGACATCAGCTGCACAATCTGAAATCATTTCGGCCATATATTCATTCGTTGTTTCCCACATATTCCTTCGTCATTTTTCTACCGGGGTAGCCCAGTTCCAGTACCTTTCGAAAGTAAAAGTGAATTCTGTTATAGAGGCCATTTAATTGCCTTGACATATCAGGAAGAACCTCAAATACTTGAAGATAATTGTAAGTACGGGCAAGACCGGCGTTAATCTATCTCTTAGGATTGCTCAGCACATTGACATGGATGCCTTTGAGCACGCCTATACTTCAAGTTGCCACATCGGTACCACTGAAGGGGAATCGTGCAAGTCTCCCAGTAGGTCAGTCACTCGATTCGCCACTAACTGATAAACTTTCTCGACTCTTCAGTATCGTTTTTTCTCAACTTAATTCCAAGCGGATGCCACTGGCCCATATTGAATTCCAAATGCATTGCTCATACTGCTGAAACTTACACAAACAAGGCCTGAAAAGGCTCTACGGCACTGCTAATGAGAAGCTGCTGGAACAGCTGGTAAATCCTTCGATAGGTCCTCATTTAAATTCGATGTAGGCCTTGGCATAAGTAATGATCTCGAGGAGCAGTGAAAACCCAGGGTGGCGGGATGACCTGACCGGGAGACTTGCTACGTCGCCCATTGAAGCAGTGCTTTTGGACAAATCGGATAGCTAGCTTTTCTCGTAGTGGTTCAGGACCCTGATAGCTTGAGCGATATTCAATCCACGGACGTTTGCCTCCGTCTCTCAGTAAGCCACCGGGTTACCTTCATGTGTTATCGACCTCGTTTTGTCAAGGTATGTCCATCAAAATTGCAGACGACTGACGGAATGAAGTCTTCTTCGTCGGCACGTGACATGGATCTCGCCACTTAAGTTCATTCGAACGCGTCTATTGCAGAATTTAGTTGAGTCTCGAAGAGGGTTCTTTGGCGGACCCTTGAAGAATGATCTGTGTCAACATTTTTCAGCGCAAAGTTATAAGTACAAGCACGAACACTCCTGAAAATATTGGTGTTTTCTACCCTTGGGAATGGACATGTAACGAATTGAGAACGGCTGCAATTCAGCTGCTTTGCGCAATTTCTGAAAAACGCCACTCTCCTCATCTGTCCACGGGTTCTCGTCCTGAACGATATCGAGTCTCTTTGATGTAGGCTTTTCATTCCGAAGAAACGCAAGTCATTCTTGTGGAAAAGCTCTTCCGTCCGTCACGCATCTAATTAAGTTTTTTTAACTTTGCATGGGTGCAGGAAGTGCGTTCTAACAAAGCTTCCAGGCACATAATCTCGAGGGGTTGAAACTTCAATACAGGGGGGGCAATAAAAAAAGACACTTTTCTACCTCGACTTTCAAGGCGCTTATAAGTTACTTTCGAAGAGTTACACTTGATTGAATTCTGATCGGACTTTTTACTACCATATTGAAGAGCATATTAAATACTATCATGATGCTCCGCCACAGCCTTCTGGACCACCGCCATCGAGAGATTCTGCCACGCAACCATGGTTCGGTGCCTGAGTTCAGCGAGATCGTTGATTTCTCCGCCACTGTAGACCACCCTATTGAACTCCGCCCGAACCAGGTAATTGAGGGGTTTCAGGTCAGGTGACCCGCTTTGATATTCCATCTTCTTCAGGAACTCAACGCCCTTCCATTCCAAGTAGGCGAGAGTTTTTCCAACGCCCTTCAATTTCATGTGGTGTCACCCAATCCTGTAGCAGTACAAAGTTTCCAAGAAGGTACGGGCGACGACATGTGGAGAGGATATTCTTCTCGAGTTGCTCGATGTAACCGCCAGCGCTCACCTTCAGTCCGGGGTCCACGAAGAAAATATCGGTCTTTCCATTCCAGGTACGTCCGGTCCATACCATCGCGCCTTGGCGACTGTGGTGAAGATGATGTCCTAGACCCGTAGCGACGTTGTCGGAGCTGCTCGATGTTGGGGGTCTTTCAGATCAAGAGCACTGGTCTCCAGGTAGCTATCCATGGGTGACTCCACACTAGAAGTTTCGCAGCTGTTTGGAGGTGACATGAATTCCAAAGGTCTTCTCCAGTCAGGCTGCGACTGGAGATGACTTCATATTTTGGTGTACATGAAGGTGATGGGCGAGAGCCAGCTCCTGCTTATAGAGGAACATCTTGGGTATCTTCCCCTCGTATCCACGTCCTCTGTCTGGGCTGCGAAAATTTTGCTGATATGTAACTCGGTCGAAGTGTCTTTTTTTATTGGTCCCCCTGAGGACTCCTTCACTCACAATCAGCATACCTGGAGCAGTGAGGGGATCAACTATAACATGTAGTAAAGTCGCGGTGCTATCCAACCACGGTATTTAATTGTTACAATCCCATCCCATCCATTTATTTCATTTTATTTTTCACTCGCTTTAATGTTACTCTCATCTTTTTGGCTGAATTATAAACTTTTTTTCAAGTTGTGTTTTGCTTGACATATGCTTTTTTCTGGCAAAAAAATTGGTATATCTCATGATGTCTTTCTTCTGCCATGGATAGTACAGTCACATTAGGTTCTTGTGCTTAGAAAAATTTGCTTTAAAAATTTGCATTTGTTTCCCATGCGGCTAAATCCAACTACTTAGGACACTCAAAAAAATTCCATTAGAATTACACCAGTAACCAGGGGCAACTGAAGTGAAGTATAAAATACGAGTCGTGCTGTCAAACGAAGTTGATGTGAATCTGAAAAAACGGCTACGGCTAGATCTTCGCACAACTAACGGACCACCTAGAGACTCAAAGCCTGTTCTCTTTCGAAAGCTTTGCAGGCAAAATAGGAAATGATTTCTTTCTATCTGAGGGGGCATGCGTATAATTGGTTTTCAGAGTATATGCGTGATGTATGAAGACGGCTTCAAATACGACCCTCTCCACTCCTTGAATAGGTCACGGTAACGGCGCCCCTACCGCCACTTCGGGTTCGTCATTCTTGCTTTATCTTAAGGCTTAGAGTTCTAACCAATCTGCAAGTGATGCGCAGGCCGAGTTGCGAAAACGCAAGCGCAAAAATTGGGCTGAAGCAGACTTGTGACAGGGAAAGAAGGCCGCAGCAATTTTTCTGGGTAGTAGATTTTGCGGATACGGCTCCGCTACTCAGCTGGTTTCTTACTACCCATAACCTGAATCTTTCCCTGTTTGTGTAATATTTTGGTTGGACGAAATGGAAACTAAGCCACCACTTTGAATTATATAAAAATTTTGTAAAAGGGCTTCAGCCGTCAAGGTACTATATAAAATCGCAACGCTAAAATCCTATTAGTTGTCCGGAAAAGTAGTCTCGCTTTGGGTGTTTCCACTTCTAAACGATCGTAACTTTTTTAATACTCATCGATTTAATCGAAATAGGCCCATTTGAATCAGCACACTTTTGCCAATGTGATAGCAGTCGAGAAATCCCATCAAAGTAAAAAACTGGGTGGTCGAAAATTCACGAAATCCACTAAGGCTTTTTTGCCTGGTCCTGATTGATGAAGTATTTCCAGCAAGGGAGTTCTGAAAATGTTAGAAAAGGTGATAGTCGTTGCGAAGGTCTGAAGAATATGGCGGTTGAGGTAGAACTTCAACCCCCAATTCGTTCAATTCATGGATAGTGATTTGTGAAACGTGTGGGCGGGCGTTGTCATGCGAAGGAATCGGACCCTTCTTTTGATAAGTGTTGGCTGCATCTGACAAAATTTTCGGTACAATTCGTCGATTTCTTCACAGTAGGGTTCTGCTGTGATGGTTTGGCCTGGTGATAAAAAGTTATAGTGGATCACACCAGCCGATGACCACCAAGCCGTGACCAGAATCTTTTTTTCGTGAGGGTTCGGCTTTGAAAATTACCTCGGTGGTTCGTCGAAATCCAGCCACTGTTCCGAACGTCTCCTGTTATCATACATGACCCATTTTTCATCACAGGTGACAATTCGGCCCAAAAACAGGTCGTTTCTGCTGCGCAAAAGCAATGCAGAAGGACCTCGAGACGTGCCAATTCGCTGCCAGTCACTCCGATTGTGGGGCACCCAATTGTCGAGTTTTTTCACCTTCCAATGCGTTCCAGACCATCTGCAACAGTGGATTTGCCAAGGCCTAGCTCTTCTGCTATCTCTCGAACTGTTTGGGATGGGTCAGCCTCCAAAATCCCCTAAAATCCTCGTCAGATATTGCTTTAGGTCGACCGCTATGAGGTTCATCTTCAAGGCTGAAATCTCCAGAACGAAATTTGTTGAGCCATTGCCGCACAGTGCTTTCTCTAGCACTATTGGGCCCCACACCTGGTTAATTTGTTGAGCTGTTTCGATTGCGGATTGCCTCCAATTTATAGTCGAAGAAAAAAATCGTCCGAAGTGCTCTTTTCACATGCTTGAAAAAATCTTGAAAAAAGGGGTTTATCAAGCAATGGTGAAACGGCAATTATACCATCAGATAGCGCAAGAAATTCTCTACAGGATGTGCTACTGAGAAGCAAGGCAGAATGAGTTTTTAATCAGCAGTGAATGTACAAAGAAAAGGTGCACAAAACAAAATCGCATGCGAGGTTTTACGCTTTGAAGGATAACAACTTCTTTCATACTCAATCTTTCACGAAAATAAAAGCATCTTCAAGAACAACAATATTTCCTCTACCAATGATGTGCTACATATTTCGAAACCCGCCAGTTTAGGAAATATTTTAGATGTGCCTTTGATTGGCGTAATTTAAGCTCCTAAAAGCTTGACTCATTGTGTGCCATCGTAAGTACAGTCATTCGGGACCCTATTATTACATAGGGTTGCATATTAATGCCCTCAAAACACGTACCTTGTTAAAATGAGTGAAGGAATAGTTGGTTATCATAGATCGGTTTGGTCTCATATGCGCTGTGCAATACGCTGCCACGTAGAGCTAGGTGGTGGAGAGGTGCAACATCAATGGTAAGTAACCTTTGTTCGTGCAACCAAACGTTTTCACAGTGTTTGGAAATGTCGACACGAGTGAATCTGTTTTTGAGGTGTGTCATTTATATCATCTTATGTACTTAAATTTACGCAGTCTTGAAAACATTGTTGGTTGATAGTTCAATATTTGGTTGGGGCCTGCTCAGCACTTGAAGGCGTTGCACGTAATAAGTCCCGTAAAACGAAGTAGGATTAATACGACTGGCAGGACGGAATCCGCGCGCCACTCGTGCAAGCGGCTCGGATTGTAAACATATAGAAGGCGGACCGCACTCCACGCGGTCGCCCACCGCACAGATGGACGAAACTTACCTGACGCTTCGCCTTAGCCTATATTTGCGAAAGTAAAATTATGCGGGCGAAGGCGATTGACATGATAGAGGCCGGTACCGCAAGAAATCTATTGAGTACTCTACGTGGCAACCATATGCTAGCCGTAGCGGGTGCTGGTATGACGCCTACGAGAAACTCGTACGAAATTGCTTTTTGAGTGGATTAAGAACTAGGGCTGTTAGTTTTTGTCCGTTTCACTCCCTTTTTTTCGTCATTTTCCCACGATATAGCACCCTGCTAGCATTTTCGACCGAGTGTCAATTATCGTGCCAAGACTACCTTTTGAGAAGTCGCACAGCGCTGATTCCCGTCTGGTCCAAAAAGCTCATTTATGATTCTTGCGCTGTCAGTAACTTGTACTACATTGCGTTCGCGATACCTTCCCCCTCTCCTTGGAGGCCAAGTGGGATTTTGCGAAGGAGCAAACATACATATGGTGCTCATCATTGCAGACCGGTGGGGCGGGTGAGCCGCGCCGCGTGTGACTCGGCTGTGACGCGACTGTCATCGCTGCCGCGTCACAGCCGAGTCACACGCAGCGCGGCTCATCCGCCCCACCGGTCTGCAATGATGAGGACTGTACTAACGTGATTTCAGATACACATTGACTGGAGTCTTTGCAAACCAGAAAACCATGTTACTGGCTTTTAAAATAGAGTGACAAAAGCATACGTCGCTTCGACCACAAGGTGTGGATGAAGTTCTGCAGATCGTCTCTGGTCCCAAGCCCGAACATGAGAAGTTCGCGGCTGCGCGCTTCACTGAAATACAGTCGCCACCGCGTTCGAGCAACTGACATCCTTTTGTAGGAGTTGTCTGCCCCTCATTCCCGAGTGATGTCCCACTTTCGCTGCTTCTCAGTAAGGAATGAAGGCGCTGTGGCCCTCATAAGTGGCTACTAGTCCCTAGTTGTTCCGGTGACCAGTTTTCAAGAAGTTCCGGTGACCAGTTTTCAAGAACTATTTTCTCTCACGAGTTCAATTTTTGCACCATGTTTTTTTACCTTGTTGGATGGTATGAGCACTGGATGACACGATGAAACAACCAGTGAGTAAGGGGGGCGGGATCACGTTGCTGGCGCGCGAAACGAACAGTCCGGAAGCTCGTACAGTCAGGCTGCCAGAGGGTCCTTAGGTCCACTGGAGAAACTGTGCGCCTTAACTCCATTTCCGTACAACGTTAAACGCATTTTACGCAGACGCATTTTTAGGGGTCGTTGCGGACCACTCTTTCGAGGGAAACAGCGCTCCTAGTTCTGTAGGCATTTAGTGCACCACAGCTTTATTTTGCTGCATTCTCGCTCGCTACCTGGTTCTTCAACCGTGAAGCCTCTTCCATTCCAGGAGGTATGTACTTCATTTAGATAAATTCATTGGACATATTATTTCCCTGATATCAAGTCAGCACTGTTTTTTCCCCATAACTGGGAGCTTCGTCTGGGTTGCTGGCTAATCCCTGCCCACAAGTGTCCGCAAACTTTCACATTACCGTAGATGGCATAAAAAGCACCCTGGCCAAGCACTAATGGCAGCGCCTGTAACAAAGTTCTTGTCAACGAGGCTCGTATCGGTCCCATCAAAGCAGGAAATTTTGTATGGAGAGGTTTATTTGTTTTCCCTTTTTTCGCCTTTAGAACGCCACCTTCATGACCAAGTTAATGTATCTCCCACGAATTGTATTTTTTTAAAAAGTTTCTCGTCATTAATCTCATCTCATTTCGCTATTTTTACCGTACATTACAGTTCTTTTATTTTTCTTCGGTGTTTTATGGCAGATTAGTTTGTCTGTTAGACCGTCGTGTAATTCTGCTGCGCATTTAACACGCAGGTGTCTGAATAGATAAATAGGGACCAGTTCGGAGACGGGGCGGGGGCATTCTGCACTTTCGTTGCTTCACTGGTTCCGGTTCACAAGTCTCACTCTGGGAAACGTGTGAATTCCTTTGAAACTGGAGCGAGCCCGTCGAACAACCATCTAAAAATCTGTCAGCTCTTCTTAGCTCACAATTATGGTCTCCTGGGTCTATTCGTCGATGGGAATAACAAAAGGCCAAAAATCCCCCGCCCCCCATGGCCAAACTGCCTGTATAAATAGATCTTAGTACATTATACTTGGGTATTTTGTTAATTCCTGCGAGCCATTCCATTATGCCTTGTAAAGCCTTGTAAAAAAGCTACTAAATGTAACGAATTTCATTTACAGGACTTTACATACTAATCCAGTGTCTGGACCTGGATTAACAAAATGCCGCAGTGCATATTTTCGTTTTCGCCTCACACAACTTGTGGAAAATGGGCTGCAGCCTGCTGGCCAAAAATACTCCCCCCCCTCTGTGACACACCCAAGCCTCTAGAGCGTACAGTCGTCATCCCGGCACCTGATTAGGGCGGCAAGGATCGTGATGCGGCTGCGGCGCGTTACGACCGCGGCGATCAGCTGTTTCCAGCCTACTTTAGCCATTTTCTCCTTAATTTACACTTTTATGGCTGCTTTTCTCGAGATTAGTTTTTCCTTGTCTTCACAAGGTAAATTATGATTAAGATTTCTCTAAAAAACAAAATTTTTGGGAGCAATTCAAATAATTAAAACAAACAAATTAGAGACAAATTACCTCAAAATTCGCGGAAACACATTTTATTACAAAAACAAAAGGAATACTAGGCCTTAATATCCATACATAAAGTCAAAACAATTAAACCCTGAAAGATGTATTGAACAATACAAGTGACTTTTAGGGGAGAAATGGCTAAACAAAGCACATCATTGGTTGGGGATTTTAGTCGAGTCCGTACGACCCCCTTTTTTTCAAGGGTTGGTGCGACCCCTCCCCTCCGGCCCTCTGTCCTCCTCATGGAATCGAGCCGTCGAGCGGTGAGGGTGGGCGGGGGGGGGGAAGGGGGAACAGGAAAATCACGAAAAGTCAACCACCACTCCCAATAAGTTTTTCTCAGCCCGAATACGACCCCCCCCTATTGGAGATTCCCCAACGATCAACCGGTGTGGCCAAATTAGGCTGGAAACAGCTTGTAGAAACACAGATCGCCGCGGTCGTGACGCCTCGCTACCCTTGCCGCCCTACCTAATCCAGTGCCCGGATGACGACTGTAAATGACCGTACATATATTGCACCACCCCAAAAAATTGAAACACGGCGCTTTTTTAGGAGTTCTACTACCAACACTCAGTTCTTTTTTTGCTGAAATGTCTATGGGTGTTGTTTCGTGATCGGTCATTATAATAATATGTGTGTTTTCGCTGGCGCCATTTCGATGAATAGCGCCGATTTACGACCACTTTTTTCACCACAACCGAGGAAACTTGCATAATAAGGTTGATTGATACCCTGACCACGAAAATGACTCTTTTTTGGCTTTAGCAGGACTTAGCGCTCTGCCAAATCTGAGGTTAGGAGGATAAGTGATCCCTGCCGGCCAGGCTCAGCCGTACCGGCGCGTTTGTTAGCGGAGCGCAGATGAACAGAGTGCCCTACATTGGCGCCGGAGCCCGGAATGAATGCCGTGGCTTGATCAGAATGTCGAGTGACCCTCGAATACAAGTTTTCATCCATTTTCGGTGATATGGGTGGTGGCGCAAATAGGCGCTTACTAACGCTAGATGGCTCCAGCGTCAAGTGCGAGCGTGATACTCGTAATCAGGATGTCAGGACTAGGAGTATTCATCGATTTCGGTGAGATAGATGGTGACGCCGAATCAGGCGCCAGCGTCAAAAAATAAATATAATTCGCGATTGTTCAACCGCTGTGTGCGATCTTCCAGTGAAATTTTTTTGAGTCTTCGGTGAAGTTATAGTGGAATTTTTTCCAAAAATGACCGAATAAATGAAAAAAATAAATGAACGGCTCATCTCATGTGGTGTGCATTGTGGGCAAATAAGAAAACTACGAGTAGTTTAGTCAGTAAGCATCTGTCTCTAACTCTTTAGTAGACAGAGGAAAAAATGAAAAGTAAGGTTGTGTGCACAGAAAGTATATCAAAACGCGTTTTGTATAAAGTATTAAAAGTAGTAGAAGAATAAAGTATAATTAACATATTTTTTTGGATTATATCAAGCTGTGAGTTACTTCGTCTCCAGCTATATCTCGGCTCACCATGCTGAATAGGACTTAGGTTAATTGAATTGAGTTCCTCCTTCTAAAATGATGCCATTGAAGTTGTCAATATTTCTCTGAATCTGAATATCCATAGAAGACGTCCATTTAACATTTCACTTTGCAGCGTTGTCGTAACCATTAGATCTTAACGAGTTCGTTTCATTTACGTTTCCGAATTTCAGTATTCCTCGCGTCTCGAAGACTGCGGAGGGGCGACGACGGGATTCGTCTAATAGATCCCTGATTTCCCGCGAGAGTCGCCCATGTTGCTGAATCATGTACAACGGCCCAGTTAGCCACATTCATCAGAATGGACTTACCTTCAAAAGTATTTTTCACGTTTTTTTTTCATCGGCTTTTGCTTTGCTGTCGCTTTCTAATGCTAGAAGACTTCGACTTTATCTGGTTTGACGAAGTATTATTAATGTTGATGATGATTTGTCCTCATGATTTGTTCTGGAGCCCATTCGAAATAGAGTGGCACTATTGTTTCTGGATCTTTCATCTCCCACCTCCCCTAAAACCATCACCTCCCCCTGAATTGCGCCCTATTCCCCCTAATACTTTTCATACCACTTTTAGACAGCATTGTCCCATAGATATCGATGATGAAGACAAAGCAGTCAGGAAACGAGTTAGTTTTCGCTCACTTAGGCCTCATTTTCTTCGTGAGGGTATAGCTTATAAAAAAGGAGGCTCTGCGAGAGTGCAGGCTGATTGCCATTCAAAATCACCTTTCTTAATGCCTTCCTTCCGTCGTAATGGAGAGCGGATCGATCTGGCGAAAAGACTCTTTGGCGCTCAGTGGTTACGCTAACCTTGTTGCTTGCACTCTTGGATAATGAATAGAACATACTGGTTTATCCGAAACCTCGCACGTATCTTTATTTCACCTTTTTTACCAACTAAACCCCTTCAAGCTATTGAAAGGTGCTCATTTTGGGGTTCAATTTTCTCTTCTACTGATAAGCACCCTAGAGAAGCCCTTCAAATTATTTGGTGTTTTCAGTATCTTAGCCCAAATCTACATCTTGAAAAGGGGATAAGCAGAGGTGCAATCTCCCCACTAGCGGGAAAGTCGAATATGAAGTGGCCACCGTGATCAGGGTACAACATGGTGGTGTGTGAAATGGTGTGTCAGTACGACCCCCCCCCCTCGAGGGAGTGTGTCAGTGCGACCACACCCCGTCCCCCTCCCCCCACGACCGACGGGAAGGTCTCCGTACGACCCCCACCTCCCTCCCAAGCACCTACCCAACTTCCCACATTTTCCAGTTTTTCACCCGAAAGTTCTTCTTCGAGCAGGGAATGTATAGCCAATGTGAAACGGGAAAACTTCTTAGGTTCACCCATTTTCCTACCACTTTTTCCGGGATTTCCCGAAGGTTTTCCTACTTTTCTCCAGCTGTCAATAAGGGGATGTATAGCACATTTGAAACAAGAAAAAGCAACGGGAAAAGTCAACAACAACAGAAAAAATTTTTCCAACGCCGCAAATTATTCTCATAAGGCAAATACGACCCCTCGTCCCTAGCGGAAGGGAAGGCCTCCCCTCCCTATTCTTTCACACAACGATGCTGTACCCTAAGTGTGATGGAATCATTAGACGGATTTTCTTACGCTATTAATATGTTTCGTGATTCTGCCATTCTGTGAACGGTGTTTAGGATTTTTCCCTCTTATTCTCTCACAAGGGAGGTCTTCCAAGTTGACGAGCCCATTTTCGAAACGCTTTATTGCAAGTTGTAGAGACTTTTGAGGGGACCACATAAGTAGTTCAGCGCTATGGGGAGGCCAAAAAAAAACAGTAATCATTAGGCTGGCGGTTCGAATTCTTTTGGTAACATTTGCATTTCTGCAATTGTCACTTTCTTATGTTCGTCAAGTCGGAGTCTTTTGTCTAAACACAGTCGTGGCAAAAAACGTCTCCAGTCTCGGATAAAAAAGAACCTTCATTGCCGAGCTCGCCGTGAACTCGTGAAATCCGTGATCTTTTCGTCCTTTCTTAGCATTCTCAGTAGGTCTCCACATATAGGGGAAGGCCAAAAAAGCCAAGCCAAGGGTTAATGGTATGGACCGGACGTACCTGGAATGGAGCGACCGTATAATCTCATTTTTATTTTCTTTGTGGGCCCCGGACTTAAGGTGAGCGCTGGGCGGTTGGATCGAGCAACTCGAGAAGAATATCCTTCCCACACGTCGTGCCCGTACCTTCTTGGAAACTTTGTACAGCTACGGGATTGGGTGACACCACACTAGAATCCGAAGGGGGTTGCGAAAAACTTTCTCGCCTACTGAGAATGGTAAATGCGCTGAGCTTACACTGAAGAAGATGGAACTATTAAGCAGGTCGACTGTCCCACCTCCCCCCCCCCCCCCTCCCCCGATTACCTGGGTTGGGCGGAGTTAGGGAGATCCACAGTTGCGGAGAAATTAACTATCTCGCTGATCTCAGCACCGAATCACGGTTGCGGGGCAGAGTTTCTCGATGGCGTTCGTCCATAAGGTTGCGGCGGAGTATCGTGATAGTATTTAATATGCTTTTTAATATGGGTTTTTAATATGGTGGTAGAAATGTTCGATCAGAATTTAATAAATTGTAAATTATAGCGCCTGGAAAGTCAACGAAGAAAAGTGTCTTTTTTTCCCTCCCTATATACCTTTACATCATGCAACAAACCGTTTTGAACATGGGCTTCATGGCTGAAAAAAAGCCCTTGTAAGATGCTGCCATATGGTGTACATGGAGCGAGGGGCCTTAATCTGGGCAACATGACTAGCTACAAGATAGCTGAAAAATCACACATTATGTAGGCAATAGCTACAAGGACTGTTAGTGTGAGAAAGAATCTAACCTCCGATGTTCTTCCCGTTAATGTCTTAGTAACCATTAAAAGAGACTTGTATGATCATAAGCAATGCTTCAGAAAATTTAATCGACTTTGAGGACACTTGTCTTTGCTCTATAAGTGAAAGTGCCGGCGCTACCAGTACGTGGATCGTCTTAATAGATAGAAACGTGGATCGTCTTAATAGATAGAATGACTATCTGTATACTGTAGTCAAGTGAAGAACAGTACATAAAGCTGCGAAATACTTGAATGTTGTCTCTGCTGCAGACGGAGCACTCTACTATTGTGGACCCCTGATTGTAATTTTGTTTCACTAGGTCCCATTCTGGTTTGCTGGGAAATTTTTCCACAAATGCAGATTCTCGACCTTCTTGTCCCGCCTTCCCTCGACCGACAAGGTTCCTAGTTAACAAGTCATCTGGCAGACTACACTCCGTCTCTGTCCAGCAGATACTGGGAGGGATCGACAATATCCGCTCCTCCCATCGCCTCCTTCGGTCCTCCTTGAAGGGATCTTCTGTCCTGTTTGCAGGGTACGAGAGCCTTCCGTGGCGGAACTTTAAAGGCAAGGCCCGCGATCTGTGGCCATCACAGATAGTGAGTTAAGGGTTTGTGTATAAAGGACAAGTCTCTAGTAACTCGATAGTGAAGAAAAAAGCAGAAAAAAAACATGCCAACTGCCCTAAATAGAACCCCATTTCGATCCAGTTTGTACGTGCCCAATTAACTCCATCTCCAACACTACGCCCTCATCCGCACAGCTGATTCCCCGATAAGAACTCTACGACCGTACAAGTGACGATTTTCATGCTTTTTCGTCCTGCAGCTTCGTTCACTGAAAGGAGGGCTTCGAGGGCGGAGCCTGGAGGCGGAGTCACTGGAGAAAAGGAGGCGTCACTGAGCCTATATTACGCTATAGCGCCCCTCCCTTACAATTTTTTGTCGCAAAACCTGTACAAGTTTGTTCGTCGCAGGACCACACTACCCTCCCAACACCATATTTTCAACTTCTATACTTTATCACGGACCGTACCTTTAATCAGCTTATGAGAATGCTGAACCTGTATCAAAGTAGTGTGGTTTGTACGTTTTCTCCAGATAGGTTCCAAGCAAGCTCTTGAGTTCAGTATAGTTA
>MU923709.1:0-14837 GCA_036418165.1 Cooperia oncophora
AGAAAAGATTGTCCATTATCAGACTTAAGACAAGAAGCTGGGCTAGCTTCTCTCCCAGAGCTGCCAGTTCTGACCTAATCCTGCCACCAGATAGGAGAGGGTAGGTCGCTGCTAGGATTCTTCAACGGTCATAGAAAAGGAGATGCGCGAATTCCAGCTGTTACGAGTAAGTATAAGTCCTGACTGAATCCTCGGTTATACCGGCTCCATACTCCAAAGAGGCCATCCTTGCAGGACAGATTGTGTCTGGAAAGGAGATTCAGTTTCAGTTCAGTCATGAAGGCGATTTAGTGGCTTTGGTCTAAAATGAATGGGATGGAATAACTGTAACCCAAGGAGACCTTTCTGGAGGGTAGAAGCCCTAGCTTTTTTCCCTGAAGATGATAGCCTTAGACATTTGAGTAGGCATAGCGCCCTAAGCACAGCACCGTTCCTCCAAGAGCTTGAGCTTTCCGGAACCTTCAACTGCAGTGAGCAGTTCCATCAATTTCTGAGTGAGTAACGAAGGCGCTCTGCCCCCCACGAGTGGCAGTTCTGACGCCCTTCTAATTGTCCCGCCCACCAAAACGGGAATATTTTTTGTTACGAAATCAGTTTTATCACAGTGTTTTTTTTTCGTTTTTTTTCACTTAGATGAGTTTGAGCGGATGACGGAACCAGAGGGGATAGGGATATCGAATTGCTGACATAAAACGAGCAGGTCTGGAGAAGTCGTACAGTGAGGCTGCCAGGGGTCCTTACTGAGGGTGCCCTTCTCTTTTTTTTTGCTTTTTTTCTTTCCCGCAGAGATATTTAGCAACTACAGCTCATAATTGAACGCCATTATTCACAATATGCAATGGCGCCGTTTGTCTTTAGAGTAGATCTCTACACTCAAAGCATTTGCAAGATGTCCAGGTAGCCTTTGAGCTCAACATTGAGCGCCTAACATTTGAAATGAGCCTGGCTCTTTGTTAATAAATGACATGCATAGTGAATCATCTCAAGGAAGTTTTTGCAGACACATACTCAAATGCGAAAACTCCCCAGAAGGCCATTGTTACTGGCCAGATCGCCTTCCTTCTACGGTAACCGAATATCGATCTAAAAGGCGAGACGATTGTAAGAGCCACTATGGCGCCGACTTTCTTGTAGGAGGTGCGCTCACAGCTGGAATTTGGCAGGCTTTTGAGGCTTGGTAGAAAAATGCAGATCAGTCAGTGCAGTAATTTATTCTTCCCTTCCTTACCATGCAGTTCAAGGCAGGATAACAAGGTACGATCATAAGGATAAGGCAGTGATACGTTAATTTGTTCTCTGAGAAAACGTGCAAAATGGAAACGAGGCTACTTCTTTGCTCTTCACGCGCTGATATGATAGACGTCACTGTTATTGTTGACTAGTTACTTGTTCATAAATTTGGAATTTAAGCAAATCAAAATAAGTCCCTCCCTTCTTTCCACTCAGCCAGTCCTCACAGTCATCATCTGGCACTGATTTACTGCTCGTTCAAGGAGGGAGTTGTCCTTCTTCGGGCTCCTTGCTTCTGTGTTTTTCTGATGACGCGGTTTTCTGGGATGGTGACGCTATATCTTCCCTGATTCCAGTATCTGACGGCTAATTCTAGACCTCAGGTCGAGCACGTGCTGCTGCGAGAGTCTCTTAGGTCGCTTTCTGGGTACCCTGAGGTGAGAACCTTTTTTTCGTGTACATGCAAGGCTCACGACCATACCATTTCCGCAGCTAGGATGACTTCTGCTCCAAATTAAGTTCGAGTTTCCCTGAAAGCTTCATTCCGTAGAGCGAGCAGCTTAGGTTTTTAATTCGACGCTGACACTGACACTGACCTTGACGATGCGTCTCTTCGCAGGGAATTATATCCTTGTTTTGAGAAAAGCCTAAAAACAGTCCCTTGAAGAATAGAAAAATTTTTGCTAGGAGAAAAATGATATCGGCTTTTATGAAATGCATTTTTCTACGCTGCATTCAGGTACACTCGTGTGGAAAAGGAAGCTCTCTTTAGCGTGTCCTTTCTTTGACTACTATGAACTGCAAAACATCGCGTACGAGTTTTCTCGAACAAATTCGACGATACTCTGGCTCTTGCACGCTAGCTATGACCTTGTCTCCTCGCTAGGAATGCTCAGCGAACAGCTTGCTCTGATTGCAATAACCGCAGTAGAAGTAGTTCTGACCGTCCAAAAATGTTGTTTGCGCAATAATGTTGGTCAGAAAGAAAACTGTTGTGGGTTGTGTTCTCAGGGAAAATCTCAAAATTCTCACATTTTTTCCCATGACAGTCGCTGAAAGCGTACTTGCTCACCATGGTGCTTTTTGCTGACGAATTGGAGCTGAATTTCGGTGGATACAGAATTTATGAGTATAGTTCAGAGACCATGAGGGTCAACCATGAGGGGTACATCGAATTGACTCAATTTTCAGGGTGCAGTTCCGCTTGGTGGGGGCACCAGATGTTCCTCGGCGAAGCTTGTACGGATCACCTTGTGAACACCTGTAAATTTCTGTAACCAAAATGGCCAGCTTGTTTTATTCACAGCTTCACAAGTGTTTACATGTTCAACCAAACCGAGATTCGTTAGCTAAGATGAACTAGCGAAAGTGCGAAATGCCCCTTCTAAGCCAAACAGCGCCATTTCCGGTTCCAGAATGGAAATCTGTAAGGTGTTGCCTATTGCGAACGTCCTGCTGATAGTGGTTCGCTATTCCCTACTTGTAAGTCTTTCTCAACCCTCCTTAGGGGGATGTTGCAAGGCAGACGTGTTGATTGTTGCTGAGATTTTCCACATAAGAAGATTAGCAGTGGCAGAAGTTGCCTTTCATCTGAAAAGACGACTGTCAAGGCAGAAATCTTTCGATTACAAGGATGATATTACAATCCGACGATAATCATCCCGCCTATCCTCGAAAAAAAGCTCAAATATCCCTTGCACAAATCGATTTTTGAAAAAGTCTTAGCGAAAAGCTGTACACATACAAAGCAACTTCCCCCCCCCCCTTTGACATTTATCCGAGAGGGACGTATCCGGCACAGAAATGTGTCATCACAGCTTGTCGCATTGCATGTAGCATCATTTCCTCAGGGTTTCATCCCCATTTGTGTCCCTTTAATAAGCGCATCCGGCGACCGCGTACCTAATTGACGTCAGTTTCAATCAGTGTACGCGTCAAGTCGAATAAGTAGCTACAATACGCCAGATGACGGGGTCAAACCTTTCAGGAAGTGGGACACGTGTATGCAGCTGCTACCTCAAAGCTCTCCTGGCTCCGGGGAAAGTCCATATATAGATTTTGCCCAGTAGTACCCATAGCCGTGCTAGTGTATCTGTCTGTCGAGGACTCTTGCCTGAAATTGAATCCGCTGTGGCCAAATAGAGCAGATTCCCAGCGATATCCGCCATACATGCCGGCTTAGGCTGTCAGCTGGTGCGATTCCATGCCATGACATCGGGATCAGCCAAAAATCCCATGTTCGGATTACCGCATCCTTAGAAAATAGGCTACATCAACACTGTGCGACGATTAAGAGGGGGGTCATGCTGGGCTCCTTGAGTGGATCACTTCCCCAATTGGGTAGATTACTTAATTACCTAGGTTATAAAAGATTGTTTTATTAGGAGGGACAGTAGACGGTAGTTCATTGTCGGACAACATCTCAGCAGGTGGATTGGGCAATGTTTCTGCGCTAGTGGGCACGAATAGCAATTAGAAATCGAAGGATTGTCGTCGACTGCCCTTCCTACCACAGAACGACGACGACGACAGAACCAGCCAGCCGCGGAAAACATGTGTAGATAAATAAAGGAAGAAGGAAAGGGACGTGTTGGGGGAGCCACAGCGCTGCCACCAAGCCATTTCCGATTATTCCCACTGGGAAGTCCCCAAGGATGGCTGGATTTATTCCAGAGGAAGTTCCCAGTAGTGCAGTCGGCAATGAGGAGGAGGTCAGCGGCCGCTAATGAGCCCGACATTCCGATCAACGAACATCAAAATATTACAATATTTCGAATTTTGTTTTGTGAGTATATGCGCGGATTGCTGTGTCGTCGTCGTCGTCGTCGTCGTTGCTCCAGCCGCCTGCGCCCCCCGTTCATCAGCCGCCGCTCCCGCCCACTCGCCCCGTCGTCGTCGTCGCCATTACCGTAACCCACCACGACGGCCAGCCAGCACATGTGGTTGGCCCCGCCCTCTCATCGGCTGTGCGTCGCCTTCCGTCCGTCAACCCATCATCTATCGCGCTAACTCATCTCACAAGGCTATCGACACCTACCTGTACTGAGCCAGTACTCAAAGTCTTTCTTGTGCACTCGAAGCAGTACGTCATCATTGTGAGCGCTACGAATTCTTGCCCATTCAAGCTGGCGACCATCTGTATGCGGGGTGGTTTCGAGCGATTTGAGCTCTCGGGACCAACCGAAGAGGAATGTCCATTGGATTACTGGTCGAAAAACGCCACTATTGAGAGCCCTGACAGTAAGTTCTCACCCTTACCTTCCCTCATTTGCTATTATTTCTTGTAAAAATCTTATTTGTATTTTTCAACTGTCGAGTTTGTCCGTCATCTCAGAGTCTCCAGGTCTCGTCCAGGCCATTCTGGAAACTTATGTCAAGTCTAGCGCTGCATTGATTACTCTAATACCATACTAGATGGAGATAAGCTGCCATCTCAGCTGAAACCTCGTCGGCTTACCCTTTGGCTTTCGAGCTACAGCTCAGCAAAAGATCTCTTTCACAAGCTTCATCTCCTCTATTTTCCCCCTTGTTTCTTTCTCCTGGTTCTCTCCGCTCTTACTCAACTATTGAATCGATGAAGAGCATATTTGAAATGCAAAAAGAGCACATTCACATGGTAATACTATCGATTTGCCAACTTTTTTCAAATAGTTTCTTCTATTGTTTCAAAAATGGCTTGTCGTCACTCTGCAGCAGCAGCCATCTTTTTGGACCATTTGGCTTGGGAGGGATAAGCCTGAAGCTACCGAAATGGACCAGATTATTCCTTGATGCCATCCAGCCCAGCCGTCAGTCAGTCAGTCCGTCGGTTGGTGGTCGGCGTTTTTGTCGTTGGCCAGCTTTTAGCGGGTGCTCTGGTGGTTCTTGAATGAGCCGCTTTCACTAGGTCATTCAAGAGGTCGTTAACTTGGCCGCTAATCATCATTCTTGGCTGACTATCATTAGCGCTCTTCGAAACCCCTGCTTAAACCTCCCTCGTCACCCGCTATAACTATTTAAGAGTCGAAGACTAGCACCTGCCGCTTAGATTCTTTATGCTAGTGCTGCGCCTGTCCCCCTTCCCTATTCTAGCACTCGAAATAAGTACTTTGAGAAACCTTGGAAAAAAAGCTACTCGAAAGAGAAACGAGCCCAACAAACGTCATTTTTGGTAACGGCACTAAAACAACTGTGACTTGTCCCTCGCACAGCTTTCCCCAGGAGAAATCACCGTCGTCCGAGTAGCCTGAAGGTTGTTAACCTAGACTTTACGAGTATGTTTGGCATTCCCAAAGCCGAAAATTGGATAAAATCTCCCCCAGTTCAGTCTCATTTATCGATCTATTTTCAGAGAATCGTTCCATGTCGATTTGTGCTGCTTGTCAGCTCGGTAAGTAGGCCTTTATCAGTACTGTTGCAGGATCTCTTAATGTTTCCAAATGAATAATGTCCTGTTTAGAAATCGTCGACCGTTTTATCCTACGAGTCCATCCCAACCTGGAATTTCACGCTTCATGCCTCAAGGTAAGTAGCGATCATTCATCTGGAAATTCGCCCCCCGTCACCCGTTTCAGCCGTCCCTAACGGGCAAAGGGCGGCCAGTCGACAAGATCAAATTTCAGCTGAGAATCAAATTCTCTTCGATTTCACCTGTAACACCTGGTGGGTGGGCTAGATGGGATTCAGCTGACCCCACTCCACTCCAGGATATGCCAGAAAATGCGCGATGCGGTAAAATCCAAGCTATGCGTGACGTCATTGGATATTCATGCCACCTGTGGTGCGCCCTAACCCCTAAACTGACCAATTGATGAATGAATAATGGCGTTTTCATAGGCGAACTGAGCCGTGTAGGTGCAAAGCTGAAAAGTGCGACTTCCACCAGAATTTTTACCGATTTCAGTGCGCTGAATGCTGCCGATTGTTGGACGAGTCCTGCACGGCGTTCGTACGGAATGGGGTCACTTACTGTAGGGACGACTATTACAGGTAACTATCTAACTCGCAGTAACCTCTAACCTCCTTATTTCGTTCTGTCCTCTTTCCTCGTGAATTGCTACGACCGTATTTTTGAGAGAATTTCGGAATGTTCAAGTGCGGTTGATGCTCATTTCTGTAGAACGGAACCGAAGGATATTTTCTGCTAAAGTTCTGATTCTTGTGGTGGTCGAACTGTTCATCGGAATGTGGAGCTATACTATTCCTGATGGAAAATTCCTTAAACTCTTTGAAAATTCAAAAAATAAAAAATATAGCTAAGGAATAGAAGGAGTGTGACAAAACCTTATTGAGAAGTTTCGAGTCTTTCGAGCTGCTTCTTTTGAACTTTGTTGGTTTTTTATAACGATTCATCTTCGACAACGATACCTTGCCAGTTTTATGACCAGAGTCAACGAACTCTCGATCAGGGGCTTTCCTTAGGGAGGTGTGCTCCAGAAGAATCCTATCGATTGCTTCTCTCCTAATGAACTCGGCCTTTTACAATGTAGCGCAATCTTTTCTGAACTCTACTAAACTTTCTCCTTTCCTCAGCAGTTCTGCTCAATCTCATTTTTTCAACACCTCTTGGAAGCATCAGCTTCTTCCCTTAATTACTCTAGCCTTTACCACTTAAAGGTCCCTGATCAAGGTTACTAAACTTCCTGATTCATCCCTTTCCTTATACTTCCTTAAAGTTTTCTAAAAATTATTTATTCACGTCTGGTGCACACGGGTGTACTCTGATAAATATAAATAGCAAAAAAACTTCTTTCTTAGCTCGCTACTTTAAACTCTGCTACTTGAAGATCGCATAAGGCCAGCTGCACGGTAGCCAAATTCCGCGCAGTTCGACTTGATGTGAAGCATTTTGCTTGTTCCCATCAATCACTACCGATGCCTCCCTTGCGGACCTGTTCCTGTCAAGCTATGCAGCGCAGGGTTACAGGAGCCTCGTGTACACTTGACAAAAGTCTAGTTGAACAGTAATTTCAACAGGACTTACAAATAAGCACGAGCAAAAGTTGCAAAGTCCTACCATACGGAACCATGACCAATGTTGTTTCTAATGACGAGTACAATTCACAGGACCTGCCTCAATGATTATTTACTGTTCTCACAAACGAGTTTGGGAAAATGTACGGGTATGCTTCGAAACTGATTCCTTTACTATAAGGAGCAAACGACTGCGGAAATCAGTTCACCGTTGGATCCCCAGCCAAGGGGAATGGGTCATCTTTGGGCCTCGGGGCTGGTGAAAATTAGGTTAGCGGAGTGTTTAAGAGACGATGATGTCTTCAATTTCCTCCCGCCCATGCGAGGTCTCACTGATCTATATGTGCAGCAAATTCAGCGCTCAAGATACCTACAAGAGATACGTCAGTGGCCCCTTAAGCAGCAAAAAAGTGATAAAAGTTCTATTTTTGCGTCCACGAAGAAGGGTTCACTCCATCGAGGAACACACATCCTGATGTTTTCCAGCAATAGCCCAGGCAATTCGAAGTTCGGCTATCCCCCAAAAGCAAAAGGGCTGCTTGATCAGGACAAGGACGGCTATTTACGTAAAGAAGCTTCTTTCCGTCAATGTTAGTCCACTGTCCCGGCGCGTCAATTTTCGTCTTTTGCAAAAGCGCAATTTTGCAACGGTCGCGAAAGTCGCCCCGACTGCTCGTGTCGATCAACAAGACACAGATATGTGAAGCAATGGATGCTAGTTAAAGTTTGTGGGACCACTTGTCAACTTTTGTGTGGAACACCTGCCCACTCTTGTAATGCAATGGGCAGGACACTGGCAAGTAGCGAAGGTGCAAAATACTCCCCCCAAGCCAATCTGTGAATCAGATTCCGCTGAAAACTGCTACCTTTTCATTCTATGCATTTCTTGATAATCCAAGTTTTTGTGCCTTCTTTTATTTACCCAACAATTCCAATCTTATGATTGCTCTATTTTTTTTGCTGAAATTGGACTCATTTCCAATTTTCTCCTATTTTTTTCCTCACTCATACCCATGGAATGTTACATTGGCTATTGTTGACCTTTGCAAGCGTGTATCTTCTTCTTCTTTGGTCGCTTACGACTGCCGAACAACACGTATGAAGAGGGAAGTGTCCGAGTCGAGAGGGCCCTTCTCCTTTTACCTATTCATTGTCCGACCCTATTCATGAGCCGCCTTACGTACACATCAGCCGTTAGGGTAGCCGGAAGCTGAGCGCCGTCTGTCCACCTGATTCGTCTGATTGATTGAACCCTGGGCAAAACTTTGTGAGGAAATCCTACTCCTAGAGATCTGGGCTAAAACTGCCAATGACCTCATAACAGGATTACGGTAATCATTTATTTGCAGAGATGTATCTAGCAGTAACCCTTAACAAGTGTACTAATGCCAATAGCGTGTTTGCACCTAAACAGGCATAAATGGTGCGAATTTCTCATGTTCTTCTTGGGGTCTTTGTCGTGCCGCGAGGATAGCGGCACGCGTCTCTAGCCATCATTTGGTCTTCCCTAACACCTTCCTGACTCATATCCATCGGTAATACTTTCCACTCGCTAATCGTGTTGTTACTCACTAAACGACATAACCCCAGGAAATCCATGAAAAATGAGAAAATTGCCTCTACCTGGGGTTATGACTGGGTAAGGAGCATAGTGGTTAACTTTCCCAGAGTCTTACTCTGTACAGGAGCTTTTTGAGACTTCCTTGTCCCTGTGAGCCTCAAGATTCTGAATAAATTACTCATCTCTGAATCGAACTACTTAATAACAAACAACCTTCACTGCTCGTGCTCAACTATGCAGTTTTCCCCAGTCCTCTATGGGCTGATGACATTTTTCCTCTCATCGATTCTTCTTCCCTTTAGCCCCTAGATTACGAGATTATCCTATTAGCGGCCAAACTGACTAGTCATCTGAGAAAACTTAGCCTTCTCTTGGAGAAGACTTTCCTTGTTGTCATATGTGCCAAGTATTCATGTAGCGGAAGTAATGCGCTAATAAGATGCCCCACAATTCGGCTCTTTTTGACCCCACGGAAAATGACGTCACCTTCGGGTTACCGTATTCGACCAGCTTTCACAGGCACCGCCATGTGGGACCGGAACCGGTCAAAAACAGGTCATGCATAGGAGTGTTGCACAACTAATGAGACAGTGTTTCCAGGCTTTTCGGCACCAAATGCAGCCGTTGCGATCTGCCGTTTGACCGAAGTGAGCTGGTGATGAGAGCTCGACATGCCGTCTATCACGTCGCATGTTTCTCCTGTGTGGCTTGTGAACGCCAACTGAAAACCGGTGATGAATTTCAGGTGGGTATTAAGTGTGACTCATCAAAATATTTAAAATATAAATATTTACACGGTAGGATATAAAGTTTTCTCCGAAGAAAAAGACAATATTTCAAAATTCCGCCACGTAGATCGAACTGCCTCCGGATGATATTTTGCTAATTCTCTGACATTAGTGACGTCATTTCTATGAAAGAACGGATTATAGAAGACAAAAAGATGTCTAAGCATCCGAAAAAGGTCCTGGAGCGTCATTCAGCCTTTTGCCTGATCACAGGAAAACAATATGGGAACTAATGTCAACTACAAAACAATAGTAACGTTTCCGGTGTTCCTCCATCACTTCTGATTCGCGCCATGCTTTCTATTTCGAGTCAGAATCGCAGGGACTCTTGGACTGGAACATGGTGTATAACAATAACGTAGGAAAATTTGAAAGTTTATGATATCATTCCCATTGGGAAGTTTGGTGCCAGTTCGGCTCCGGAGGCATAGAAGGCTTCAAACTGTAGTGGTTTGAATAGCGCAGTCCACATAACCCAGAAGGTCTACAGGTCCATTTTGAAAGACTTCAAGCTCAGTGAGCTGAAGCCAGGAGGAGCACAAACAGAGAAATTTGTTTGTAATGCTCCAGAGGACTAATCACCTCTGAATTTCACAATGAAAACACAGTTACCGATAGTTCGGGCGATATTCGTCTTAGGAGGAGCATTTTGCCCTTTCGCTAGTCCCTGTTGCTACTTCAATTTGACTGACCGGTAAACTCTTGTGAAGTGCGAAATGGTAGAAATGAGCCGCCTTGGTTACAGGAGTTAACAAGGTGGCTTGTACAGGCTTTGATGGGTACCAATTGGTGCCCCCCAAGCCGAACTGCCTCCATTTACCGTTGAACCCGTCTCCTTTACTTTTAGGAACATATGCCAGATTACTATTGAGTTCTAACTCTGCGGCTAGTTTTTGCTAGAAGATTTTGTCCCCGCGAGTAGTCTGACTTTGACCCGCTGACCAGGAGTATGGTGGGATGAATTCAGTGCGGAAACGTGCTGAATGCCCGGACTCGGAGTCTTTGCTGCTAATTATCCTACTGTTATACCTCCGAACCTTGCTCTGCAAGCACAAGCACAGTAACAAATCTCGGGCGGAGTCGGGCCCAAACGTCAAAATATGGGGCAACAAGTGGTGAACAGCGCCAAATTTCAGTGAACAGCACCTTGCGGGACCTGTTTCCAGAGATCTGAGGTCCTTTGAGACAGGAATAGATCCGGCCCATGGAAAACGTCATTTCCGTCTTAGAGATACTCCTGCTAGATTTCCTTGTTGCTTTTGTTCTTCCTCATCTACTGCACAGCTTACACTGCAAAGCCCTTAGCTTTTGAAAGATGCTTAGAAAGGCTTTAGTCAAAACAAATGTCATCCAAAAAGCAGCGCCAAATATCATTCCGCGCAGAGTTCACCAGCTATCTCATCTGAGACCAGAAATCAAACTACTGAACACATCTTCTTGCAGAAGAAAAGCGTTCGTTGGGCAAAGTTCGGTTTAGGGGGGAGGAGGGAAGGGAGAGGGGGGTGGGGGTGGTGGGCAGAAAGGTGGGAAGGGGTGGGCTCTTAGTTTACTGGTCTCTCTTACTAGTAGCTCTTATCTTACATGTCTCAACTTGGCGAGATCAGTGGACCCTTTCAGGTGTAAACGGTTCTAGTGGCATGTTTTACAACAGAGCTTCGCAAGAGTCCACAGCTCCCAGTACGCCTCGGCAGTAATCGGAAAATCGACTAGCAAAATGCCCCTCCAAGCCGAAGTGCGCCCTGTCGTCAATAAGAACCTGCCAATCACACGAGCTAGATAACTATGATAACCCCGTTACTCACGGGAGCTAGGCACGTATAATTCCTCAAAGTGGAAGCTTCCATGTTAACAAATACCAAATAACTAAAGCTCAATAAAATTCCCAAATATCTAAGGGCCGAAGAAAGGCTAAGTTCGGCTTTGAGGGGGCACCCAGGCGCTACCCAACTATACTTGTACGTTCGCCGGCTTGTGATGACCTGAGAATTCTGTGATTAGGGAAGCTTACTCGTAGCACTTCATCTTAAACCGAGTTTACACGTCCAAAGCAAGTTCTCTCAGTCAACGTGGATTAGCAAAAGCAACCAGCGAAATGCCCCCTCCAAGCGGAAAAGCGCCGAAAAAAACATTGTAAAAGAGAACTTCGCCTACTGTATTGTAAGCTATTTCAGATCAAAGGGAATTCGCTGTATTGTAGAGCTGATTGCGAAGCCGGAAATGTACCTGAGGTGAGTCTTCCTTCAGTCCTTCTTTAGGGCTTGTCCACAATCCGCACAATTCCAGCCGTCCTCAATCCCGACCCCATCGATGTTCGCCAATGATGACTCATGGGAAACGTCCACGATGACGTCCTTGGATCATACGAGCAGCCCTCCACTTTCCGTACGGTAAGTCTTGGTCCTGGCCCCCTTGTCCTGGCTTCGGGCTCTCCATCGATCTCTTTCGTTATAGCTCACCGAAATCCGACGACATGAGCACTCCGCAGAACAACGGCTTTCCATAACACCAGCGGTTCATCAGCGGGTTCGTCGGGGAAGAAGAAGAAGGACAAGCAGGTCGGTGGACCCTGCACTATCTCTTTTAGAGCTATTAAAAAACTTTTCTGATTTTCAGACGACAAGGGTCCGAACAGTCCTGAACGAACACCAACTATCAATCCTGAAGAAATGCTACGCCCTCAACTCCCGGCCCGACGCCTTACTCAAGGAACAACTCGTAGAGATGACCGGTATGGGAGCTTTTCTCATTCCAAAGCTGGACCACCTGGGTAATTTCTATTTTTAGCGCTAAACGCCAGAGTAATCCGAGTTTGGTTTCAAAATAAGCGTTGTAAGGACAAGAAACGGCAGATTCAGATGCGTGACATGGCCGTGAACGCCGAGAAGGTGAGTCAACGTCACTTTTTCCCCACTAATCCTCTTGTCGACTTACGTCATCTGATGGGCCACCGTTATTATTATTATCCCGTTGATCCGTTTATTTAGCAATGACCGCAATTGCACACACACACAACCACTTGTGTAAACCATTTGCAATTACACTATTTGCACCAGCTCTTCACTAGTACTTTAGTACTTAGGACTACCTTAATCCCCAGTTCCACTTGAGGAGTAAGGCCTAGGAATCTGGGCGCAGTTCGGGCGGGCGGGGGGGGGGGGGTCATTTAGCACTTTCGCTGATTCCCACTGTCGAGCCGAGCCATCAAGTTGAGATCTGTGAGATCTTGAAAAGCAATGAATTGATACCTGTCAAGGGTTGTTGGAAATTCTTGTCAACTCCTGTAAAGCAGAGAGAGCGTCAGTAGGAAGCGGCAGAAGTGCAAAATGCCCCCCCCTCTTAAAGCCAAACAAGCGCGGAAATTCCGGTTAGCAAGCCAGGTTCCATTTGGGACAGGCTAGAAGTGCAGGCCATCTGACCCGTCAGCAGCTTGAAGTGATTTTTACCTATGGGACCTGAAGCAGCAGTACATTTTGTCAGCATTTTTTTCCGAACCCTGCGGGCAGGTGATGTGTGCAATGAAGCGACTAGACAAGTATTGTTGCCAGCGCTTAGAGACGCAACGGGCGCCAAAATTCAAAACAAAAACACTCGTTTTTAAACGTGGGAATTCCGAATACACTACTTAGTGAGCGAGGAAAAACAAAAACTTCGCTTGCCAGTATCTCCCCCCCCCCCGAAACTCATCTCAATAGTAGGACCATGAACAAGAAACTCGGCAGAAGGGAAGAGGACATCAGAGCGGATTCCTATGTGTATGCAGAGTCGCTGTAATGTGAGCCCCCCTGCCTTTCGCGCACAGAAATCGGCTTCAGCTACATTTCAGGGTTCCAGTTTTACACTGGGAGTCCCTTTCACGGCCTCGTGAAGAAGAGGGGGGGGGACACCAGGTTAGATCCATTTCTTTTCAGCGATGCTCAGCTTGCCGTGGACGGGCGCCTTTCCTGCCAAAGAGGCTAGAAATCCCTTGTTGAAAACAAGGCGTCGCCGACTATAATCTAATAACACCGTAACTAGTTCTTCCAATGTTGGTGTTGTGTGTTTACGGCCTTCGACGAATACCGTACACGTGTTCCACTCGTCTCTTCGATACCGTACCCCATTAAATTAGTTTTCTGTGTGGTGTGAGCGACTGTGAGCGCGCAAGCGCCGCGCCGTCACACGGACTTGCTCGGAACGACGTTAATGGCGGGGGAGAGGAATCACCAATTACTGGCGCTATGTCTCTGTGATTCAAGCGCTATTTCAATTCAGAGCGCACTTGGCCCAATATCAGCCTAAGGCACGATCTAATTTAGATTTCAGTGTATGAACGAAGAAGAGACACCAGGGAGAATCGATCAAGGCCCTTGAGGCTATTGCCCGGAAAGTGCGGTTTCCTGTGCTAGAAAGGTAGCAATCCTTGGGTAGAAGGGAGCAAGTCTGCCATAGAATGCGCCACTTTTAGTGTTTGGCATAGAAGGCGGAGGCAGAAAGCGAGATTATGCGAGCAATAACGCGCGGATAGGACTTGATTATTAGCAAGCGAGTCTGCGCTGGATCGATTCTGAGATCAGAGGTGTTGTACGAATATTAGCCGACTGGATGAGAATTGGGTGAGCTTCAGCCTTTGGGCCAACCAGTTCGAACAGACGTCTTCATTCACGCTCATCATATTGTCGGCCATTAATCGTCACAATTAGCCTCTGTACGACCGCCTCTGATCTGTCGTCAATTTAGCGACGAAAAAACCAATACGCTGAGCATCAGCAACAGTTTTTTCGACGGGGTGGCAAGATGGTGGCACCACCTGGCCGCCCAGTTTCCAATTTATGACAGCACCAAATTGTCGCTCATTTTCCCGACCAATCGACCTCATAAATGGCAGACGGAAACGAGAGGGGCGTCCTTCCGGCTCAGAAGCAACTTTGGCACTAATCTAAATCGACGATTATCGAAGGCGCTAATAAATTTGGCAATTGTTCAAAGGATTAAATGTACACAACTGGGAGCAAATTGGTTTGGGGGGTACCGAGCGGAGCCTACAGGCACGTGCGCGATATTCTTGCAAATTCTTGTAGGCAAAGTGGTTCCCCTGTATCATTCCACAGCTTCACAAGAGTGTCTCTGTTACTCAACAGGAGCTAGCTAAAGCAAGGGCTAAAGTGCAAAGTGCCCTCTCCAAAGCCGAAAAGTGGGAATTCCGCAGTGGTGATGATGACTTTGTCCAGGTCTTAAGGGAACGAGCCCCTAGGTTGCTGAACCGATTCAGACGACGGCACTTTTATTTGGATGACTTCTGCACGAAGTGTTCTTTGAAAGCCTCGTCC
>MU923857.1:0-14406 GCA_036418165.1 Cooperia oncophora
CTCAGTGCATGAATGCGCGTCTATGAGCACCTCCCCTGTATGGAGAGGGGAAGTGAAAACAACGACGCTGATAAATAGTTACGAGAAGTCGAAATCTACAGCACATCTTTTGAAAAGTGTGGCCATGGGACAGAGGAGTTGAACATGTGCCGATGTACAGCCCTTTTCAGCTAGTGTGCATGTGCGAAATGAAAGAAGTGCTAAAAAGTCGCGAAAGCAGAAGTTGCAGAATAACATTTGAAAAATCACAACCACACTATACTGGGCTGCAGCAGTGTCTAGTGAGGTACTCAGGTCTCCAAAGTCGTGCATTTGAAGTGAAAGTTGTATATACTACTACCATTCGACGAGAACTCCTGGTGCGACTGAATCTCGTAGGCACCTTTGAAGATTCCTTTGACGCTAAAATGGATCGGGCCTCCTCAAATTTTCTTCTTCATCTTTCGGGTCAGTGTATTGTATTCATTACATGAATTACCCAATGGCAAATAGAAACAAGACAACCGTGCAACTATAAGTCTCTCTTCCCTGAAGAGCACCAGCCTCGAATCCGCATTCTGTGGACGGCAGAAGGTTAGTGACACAACTTCATCTGCCAAGTTTTGAGATTTTACTTGTGACATAGAGAGGTGAGGTGGAACAGTAATGATATTGTGAACTCTTCTGAGGATGCTGATATCATTGCAATCAGCCGGTTCGAATCAGTCGGTCCCTACCTGCGGCGTTTGCACCAGTGGTTGCTTCCCTCTCAGATCAATCACCACCCAATCATCGTTATCAGAGCGAGGCAGCCGTAAGCAAGACTATCCTATATACATCCTTCACGCCAACCCCGACTGAGTGCGATGTCACACACTGTACAGTTCCTCGAGTGTTATCACCTCACTTGTAGTTCGACTGTATTTATGGTTAACAAACGATATGTTCGCATCAACCATTGGACCAACAAACGCTCTTTGTAGCAAAGGTTTTTATTTTTAGAGTGACCGATCTATTCAGCTCGTAAGTCTAGTTAGTGGAGAAAATGGGATTCAATGGTATCAATTGTTAAGCCATGCCATCCAATCCTTGGTGTCGTTTCTGAAATAGTATTGTCATTCACAATAATCCACCGGGAAACACTCAAGTAATCACTAGATTTGAAGCTGTCATTATGAATACAATGGAATCTAATTAACCTCTGCACGTCTTCTTTTGTGATCTTAATGTTTCTCTTGAATAGTTCTGTAAATTGAACGCCAGTTGGGACAGAACCGCCGCTAGCTACCGCAACTACTATGTCGTTCCTGGAATAATTCAAAACTCAATCATATCACATAACTCATCTACAACTGTTTGTGTGACCGGTTGACTTGCAAGAAATTTTGGGACGAGATCGGTACTTCAGTGCAGACGCGCAACGGGTAGCACACCAATTGCTCCCTTTCCCGGATCGGTAACTCAATAAAAGATACCTGGCGTAAGGCATTGACTTGAAAATGGGTTGAGCTTGCGGGTAATGGTGATAGAGGAATTTCCTTCGACTAGGGCAAAGTAATTACTGAAACTCATGAAATGAGCCGTTCAGTGAGTACCACCTGCCCTGTCCTCACTATATATAAAACCAGTCGGATCGCCCGGCTGACACCGAGCTCTCTTCCTTCTCGTTAGCTCGGCTTCGCCGAGCTGGCCTGGCTTCGCCGTTTCCAACGTTCAATCACTGAGCTGCTCATACGGCGCTGTAGTGATCGAATCGTAACAGGTAGAGCACCGCAGGTAGCATTTGCAGCAGGGGTGTGTGGTCCGCGCCATAACGCCTATACAATACGTAAATCTGTAGATATAGATACAGTGTGCAGTAGGCCAAAACACAACAATATGAATCGCTCAGGAAAACAGACTCCATTTCCATTACCTGCACTGAAATGCCTACCGATGAACGTTTTCCTTTCAAATTAGCATGCAGATCGCTCGCTGATATATAGTTCTAAGGATAGTATACTCCCTTATCATCCATTCCCATCAGTAATTGAAAGTCCAATAGTAAAAAGAATTAATAAACGCAAGAAGTGCCATATTATTCGAGTTTTCGGTTCTCCTAGAATTTTTCTGGGTTTCCTGTTTTAGGCGAACTACATACCCCTCCCCCTCCCTTCAATAAATGGCAGTATAGTGGTAAGAGATGTTGTGTGAATGATCCCATTGCCTGCCACCCGTCAACGATTCCCTAAAACCAAAGCTAAAACTCTATAATTTGTGAGGTGTAAAGGATCTAGCTTTCTGACTGAACAACAACGGCAACGTTCCTTATCAGCCCCTATCAGCTGCTGTCACTTCCTGTCACCCGCCGTCGCCGTCCCCACCTCCCCCTCTATATCATTTGCTGAAATCAACGCCTAGCTGATGCTGTGTCCCGCGTTATGAGTATGGTGACCTTCCCATTCTAACTCCCCTTATCAAATCTTATCAGCTGCTAGCACTTCTTGTCACCCACCAATAATAATCGTGTGCTATACCATACCTTGGAACTAACGTCCCACTATTGCTGTGACCCGCGCTGTGGACCCGGTACCTCTCCCCTTCTGGCGCCTCTTATCAGATCTTATCAGCTGATATCACTCCCTGCCACCTAGTGATAATGTTCCTGTCCCAACCCCTATATCATATTCTGGAACCATCTTCTCACTGCTGCTGGGACAGGCGCTATGAATTCGTGACACACAGACAGACGCGCACACAAACACACGCACGCACACACGGACAGACATAAATACTTGGAGAACTATACACAGTAGGATACCGAACGGATCGTCCGGCTAAGGCCAAGCTCTCCTCTTTCTTTAGCCCGGTTTCGCCGAGCTGCCTGACTTCCTAGGCGCACTTTCACGAAATCGGATCGTAACACATAGAGCAACCCAGCGAATCTGGAGTCCACGCTTGTTCGCTAAAGAACTGGTGGTTAGGGCCATAAGGCCCATACCATAATAGATCTATAGACATAGAAAGAAAGTATAGTCGTTCGATACAGTGCAATATGAGTTGCTGCTCAGTAAAGGCACAAATCTCGTCCCCATTACCTACCGGGGCACAAATCTCGTCCCCATTACCTACCGGTCAGCGCTCAGCTTTTCTACTACCATGCAATCCATTCCAACATGTCGCACAAAGATTGCGGATGCAAATATTTTTGCTACGTACGTTAGTTGTACATTTTCATTGTCCGGTATTATTCACGAGTTTGGCTGACGCGCACTACTGCGCGCATGGCAGTAATGGCTAAACCATGGCTAAACATATGCTACTGGTTTCCGACGGATTTCTGTGCTGACCCGTCGTGCTTATCGCACTTCTTAAAACACTCATCACTCGTGCGAAATACGGGCAGCTTCGCGGCTCAAAGAATTTTGATGGTAACAGGATTGAGATGGTATTGAATGTCCATCCTAGTACTGCGTCGAAATGTCAAAGCAGGCAGTTTCCACGTCTCTACCTGTCCGTGACTCTTATCGCTCCTCATTGGCAATGTCTTTAGGCTTTCACTTTTTGTCGAAACTCGAGAGTTCAGCTGTCGAAACCGTTTCAGCTGTATCGCTAGGACATAAACATCTTGACCCATGCTTATAAGCACTTATCGGGAACTATATCCCACGAATGTTCTCTAACCACCCCTAAATCACTGCTGGAAGCAGTCTACCACTCTTGCTACAACTTGAACTAAACGTTATAGCAGCTTTCTTTCTTGAGTGGTCCCCTGTGGTATCTTGCTCAGCTATTATCACTTTCTGCCACCCACCAATAGTGTTCCCAACCTGCCCCACATCATTTTTGGGCACCGTCCCACCGTTGCACTGACGCGAGTTATGGATTTGGTGTTCCTCCCCTTTCACGGCTCCTTGCCAGCGCTTGTCAGTCGTTATCATTTCCGGCCACCCACCAATATTACTCCCAACCTCCCCCCTCCCCCCTTAACTTCTCGGAACCACCGTCCCATGTTGCAGTGACGTGAGTCATGAATCTGGTGATCCGCCTCCTTTTGGGTTCAATGTAGCCCTTGTCAGCTGTTATCACCTCCTGCCACCCACCAAAGATGTTCACTTCCAACCCCCTATATCACTTACCAGTGTGGACTCTGCATGGACAATTTGCAGGAAGTATGAATTTGCGTTTAAACACATACACACATACAGACACACACACCAACAGACAAACTTAGCGGAATGTATATAGTAGGGTTTTCATCAGTACTCAAACGTTTGAAAGGAACAGGATGTTATCTCATCTAGAACACTGCCTCGAAATGATACCCACAAGATGAACTGGGTCGCAACTCTGTTAGCGGTGACTATTTCCTTTCTTCAGCCGAGCGCTTTCACTGAAGTAGCGGTATGCTCATGTTGAAGCGCACCCTACGCTTCCCTGTGGGACACCCACTACCACCCCCCCCAGTGCCTCAATCCCTTCCCTATCCTGATCCATCCACGCGCTCACGTCCAGCTGCTTCGCGAACAGCTTGTGCAATGGAGCGAAATACACCAAATGATCCTTTCATTCTATAAACCAGTAACTTTGTGTGTCGGTTTGTATGTTTGTATGTAGGTTTGTATGTATGTATGTTTGTCTGTCCGTCCGCAAAATACTTCACGGGTTCGAGTTCGCTGGAGGCGAAAACGACCGCTAGGCAAACCGGGGTGGGAGTTAGTATCGAGTGACCCCCTTCTCCCCATCCTCTCCCCTTGCGCGTACTCAGTCGTCTGAGCCCATGCAGGGGAAGGAGGCATATGGATTGAATCGGGCAAACTGGGTACAGTAAGGGGATGCGTAGCGTACGCTTGAATAGGAGCAGGCGGCAAGAGAGAAGGAAAGAACCGCTAGCAAAACTGCAAGCTAATCCATGTTACAGCAACGAACTAAGAAGTTGTTTGGATTGTGAAATCGCTCCCGCTATCTAAGCCAACCACTGTGATATACTCTGTGCTACTGCAGGAGCTGCTCGCTTGGGAGCTGGACGTGAGCACGAGCAAGGCGGTGGTAAGAACAGTGGCGGAGTAGTGTCCCTATGTTGCATGGCGGCTGCATACCACGTGCGGGGTGGGTGCCGGTTAAATAGGGTCAGTGGGATATGATGTGGTGAGGGGATACCAGATGAGAACGGCGATTTCGCGATTAGGAGCACATAGCCCCTGCGGCGGTAAGGCGTCTACGGTTGCGACAAGATGGGAAGAAAATGGATCGACCGCAATCGGAACTGAACCGATTAATGTTGCATTATCAAATTGTGGTAGCGTTTTGATAGTCAAACACCTCCACAACATAACACAACCATTTAGTGCACTCAGAACCATTGCACGGGCTATTCGCGTAGCAGCTGAGCGTGACCTGTAGGGTGGCTGAGCGGGGAATAGCTGAGGTTAGTTTGGGGTGAAAGGGGTACCATATTGGCGCGACCGACGCTCGCCTGAACAGGAGCACGCAGCGACTGCGGAGACCGAAGAATCCGTGGCTGTCATAAGATGGGGAGGACAGTAATCGATTATCCATGACCAGATTTCAAACTTTCATTATAAAAGTGCCCTGCGACTATATGGCGCGTTCCTACATTTATTTGATTAGAAGACACCGGTTAGGCACCATAAATGCCTAAGACAGTAGTATCGCCCTGCTTATGCCTTACTTTGCTCCTTTCTTTCACGAGTTAAGAAGTGAGGCTCTAAAGCAGTTGCATGAGCCCGGCGAAGCCGGGCTTCCAAGAAGGAGGAGAGCTCGGCGTTAGCCGGGCGATCCGACTGGTTGTTTTATATAGTGCAGAGTGTAATTACATTCGCAATATTACCTTAACTGATAGCACAACATGAATTGGTTCGCAACTCTGCTAGCAGTTGGACCATCCTTTCTTCAACTTATCGCTTTCACTAATGCTTTATGCCTATAGTAGTGGTGCGCTGTTGCTAAAACGTAATCCACTGTCGCCCTCCTCGTCTGCCCATCGTGCCTCTCCATCAACCCCACCTCTCCGCCCCTCCCCTTCCTCACCCCCTCGCCGTACCTCTTCCCTACCCTGTCCCACTGCACGTGCTCGCGTCCAGCTGCCACGCGAGCAGCCCGTGCAATGGCTCAAATTGGAATATCACCTCAAATTGATAGCACATATACGTTGCCCTGCATTCTGCTAGCAGGTTGATCCTTCCTTTCTTTTACTCGTAGCCTTCACTAATGCTTCTGTTTCCACCGTTATGGCGTGCTAATATGAAGCGCACTCTAGGCCCCCTCATCATTAATTTCTCTTCCCTCGCCCTATCTTTTTGCCATGGCACCTCACCCCCACCCTTCCCTACCGTCCCACGGCACCCACGTCCAGCTACCACGCGAGCAGCTTATAGACCTCACCTCTCTTGTCCCACCACTTCCTCGCCACCCCCTCCCAGCTCGCGCTACGTTCTCCACACATGCCACCCTAGCCCCTGCTCTTCCCTACCCTGTACCACTGCACGTGCTTACGTCCAGCACATGAGCAGCCCGTGCAATGGCTCGGAGTGCACTAACAAGGGAGGTCGTTCAGGGCGTGCCCCGCTTTTTCGAAACGGTTTTTTTGCACTTTGTAGGGCCTTGCCCATGAACCATAAAAGTGGGCTTCATTTTCGCTGAGCGGCCCCTGGAATGCCAAAAAAGGAGCGAAAAAGAAATCCTATGGAAACTGATTGTTTTCAAGCCTCTACGGGCTGTAAACCGCTTGAAACTTTGACCAGTTGCTGAGTGGAGGGTCCCTATAAAGGTACTATTGGAATCGAAGAGGAAAATAGTCGGGGTATGGGGTCCTCCTACACAAATCCTATCCGCAGCCTCAACGTGGCGTGGGGGTGAACGGTTGGACTGTTCCAAACCGTACCAATGCGGAGGGTGCCACGTCAGAGCCTGGCGAGCTACGCGTGGTTAATTTCTTCTCGCCGAAAACAGTAACAATTATGGGCCTCATTCCCCTGAAGGAACCACCGACAGGGCGACGTCGGCTGGGACCGCTCGGGCGAGGCTGCAAGAATCACAGGGCCGATACAGATCGTTCCCAGTCCTGGGAGATTTGAGTCGCCCAGGACTGGGATGACGATCTGTACTTTCAACGCACGGACGCTTGCATCGGAAGCTCACATCGAAGATCTGATGTTGCAAGCCAGGAAGATCAAGTACGACGTCATCGGACTGACGAAGAGGCATCGCCCGCTACACGCCGTATACGAGACTGGAGAACTGTTCCTCGGAACATGCGACAGCAGAGGCGTTGGCGGTGTGGGCGTCCTCGTCAACACGCACTTGGCCATGAACATCGATTCGTACGAAAATCTGACGACCCGAATCGGACGTTTGCGATTGAGAAGATGTGGTTCAACTCCAGCTTTGACAATCTCGTCCTACGCACCAACATCAAGCTACGACGAGGATGAGCTCGAAGCGTTCTATATGGAATTGGAGAAGTTCTACAAGGAAGATCATACCTTCTTCAAGGTCATCGTCGGTGATTTCAACGCTAAGATCGGACCAAGAAGAACGAATTTGCCAACTGTAAGACCAAGATGACCGCCCTCCGACGTCCGGATGGAACAATCACCGCATCCAGAAGGGCAATGGAGAAGGTCATCCACGACTTCTACTCGGATCTCTTTGACAGCCACGTCCACCTGCCACCATACCGCTTGGAGCAGGATGGATATGTCGTTCCTGCAGTTCTCCCTTAAGTCCGACACGCCATCTCGTCGGTGAAGAATCGTACGGCACCCGGTCCCGACAGGATCAGACCCGAACATCTGAAGAATCTTCCGCCAGTTCTTGTCAAAACTCTGGCTCGACTCTTCACGCGCTACCTGTCGGAATGCAAGGTACCACCTCGTGGAAAACCAGCAAGACTGTGTTGCTGTACAAGAAGGGAGACCTGTACGACATTGGCAATTATCGCCCAATCTGCCTGCTGTCTGTAGTCTACAAACTCTTCACACGAGTCATCCTGAACAGGATTGGCAGAACACTAGACGAAGGACAGCCATGCGAGCAAGCAGGGTTTCGAAGAGGATTCAGCACGATCGATCACATCCACACGGTAACGAAGCTCATCGAAGTATCGCGAGAGTACAAGATGCCGCTATGTCTCACGTTCATCGACTTGAAGAAAGCCTTCGACTCCGTTGAGACAGAAGCGGTTATCGAAGCCCTGGGCAACCAGGGTATTCCTACTCAGTACATCAGGATTCTTCGTGAGCTCTACAGCAACTTCACGACCAAGATCTCACCATTCTACAAGGAGATCATCATCGATGTGAAGAGAGGGGTCCGACAGGGCGACCATCTCGCCCAAGCTCTTCAGCGCCTCTCTCGAGAACGTCATGCGTCAACTGGAATGGGAAGACATGGGAGTGAAGATCGACGGTCGGCAACTACACCATCTCCGCTTTGCTGACGACATCGTTTTGATAACACCAAACATCGAGCAAGCGGAACGAATGCTGGCTGATTTCGACTGCGCGTGTGGAAAAATCGGTCTACGGCTGAATCTAACGAAGACGATGTTCATGAGAAACGGATTGGTTTCTGACCTATTCACGCTTAACGGAACGACATGCGCTTCGAGGACGAACGCTGGACCAGAGCGATCACCGACTGGATTCCATGGGACCGCCTATGCGATGGTTAGAGACTTCTTCGTGAAAGCTGTGAACGATGGAATGAAGTTCAATCGTATCCAGAGCCAGTAGAGAGTCCACTGGGCAATTTGACGTTGCCCAGGCGACGAATGGAGACGTTTGGTCGCTCGCTCGAGGCAACTCGATGATCACGGGAGAGCAGGCGTATACAAGGTTGATGAGTCCTACCCTGTTGCACCGTGGTCAGATGTGAAACGTCCTCCTTGGAATGATTTCTTCAACGATCGGAGCGGATTGCAGTAGCAACGATTGGACGGCCTAGTGGATAACGCGGGGGACTCTGAATGGGACAGTGATGTTTGTGTTGAGGTCTTGAATTCCCCGACGAGAACGTTCGGCGTTTGCATTTTCAGTTTTTTGCTTTCCTCCGTTCATAATGTCACTGCATGAGTATAAGTGCATTTTAAGCAAAACCGTACATGAAAGTTGTCTTTATAAGTTACACAATGCCCGATTTACGAATATGGCACTCATTTATGGCTAGGGTGCCATTTGTCGCTAATATGGAGCCACGCCGCATGTTTTATAATGAATGCGTTAGTACACATATAGAGGACGTGTTGCGGCTACCCCAGGCGCCAAATAGTTTGGCGCCTCAAAAGGCATACTTCTATATAAAAGCAGAAGTCTGTGTGTTGTCGGACGGACCAATATCGGAGAATAGGCTTCGCCTAAATCGGGGCATATTCAGCTGAGCGGGGCTCTGAAAACGTCAACAAAACACTTAAACGCCGTCCACTTTGGATGGGGGGTGAGGGCGTGCTGAATTTATACCGAATGGGCGTGCGGGCATATCCGAAGTGAGCGGGGCGTTTGTTCGGGCGGGCGGGGCCTAACGCAAATCTTCAAAATTCAGACCCGGAACTACTCAGCAGCGGGAAACGGACTCGGTAAGGAGTGGTCAATCGTAATAAAACTAGGGCAGGGCAACTTCCGAACTGCGGCCGTTGGAAAGAAGCCCGCCAGATTGCGGGCGTTGTCTGGGTAGGCGGGGACCAAGTAAAAATTTCGAAGTTCGAACCCGGAACCCCGAGCAGCGGGAAAACGTGGAGTAAGAAGTGGGTCGAGGTTGATTCGATCGATTTTCGCGAGCAGTGTTTGGATGAACCCGCTATGTGATCGACTTTGTTACAGTTTAATTTTGTTACAGCAAAATTCTAGGACTGATTCTATGGAGGGGGGGGCGAGGACGGGTTAACTTTACTGAAGAGATATCCCCAGTCGGAGATTGTGAGCCGGATGTCGGCGGCCGCTGCTGCTAAATTCATATCTAATATTCAGTCGCAAGGCAAGTGAGAACAGCAGTGAATATGAGGTCATAATCGAAAATTCATAACTTACTACCAATTTTTTGCAATTTATTCTATTTGTTTATTTACCTGCTATTCTTTCTACAACAACTCAAACACGACATATATTCTACTTGCATTCATTCACTACCGGCATTCCTCACCCTCGCCTTTACAAAAATTGCACAACCGTCACAGAGTGTGAGGATAGTACTATACCCTCGTCATCCGGGCAGTTGATTAGGGCGGTCGTCAACGGGCCGCAGCGCGTGCCAGGAACTATTTGCTTTTTCCAGGCTAATTTAGTCATTTTTCCAACTTTTCACTGTTTTGGCTACTTTTTCCCAGATTAGCAGCTCCTTATCTTCACAAGGTGGAAAAAATGACTAAATTAGCCTGGAAAAGCAAATAGTTCCTGGCACGCGCTGCGGCCCGTTGACGACCGCCCTAATCAACTGCCCGGATGACGAGGTTACCAAATGTGAAACGGTAATGTTCTGGAATTGCAAAAAAAAATTTTCTGTAGCGAAGGCGGGCGATCCGACTGGGCCTCAGTTTGGATGGCCGGGGACCCACTTCACACGCATAAGGAGGATCGCCCGCCTTCGGCGGGCGATGCCGACTGGTAAGTGTCAAAATCGTGATCGCGCCTTCGAGTACCCCTGAGACAATCTTTCGGCCAGAAAATTTTTTCTGACGGTCTGGGCTTGCGTAATGGGTTGTGACCGAGAGCCTTTCTTATGAAGTCTACAGTGCCTCATTATACGGATTCCCTCATTTTATTGATATGCAAATATAAAACCAACGTATAGAGGGAACTGCAAAAATGAGGGAAAGGGTAGTATTCGTCCAGGCGATTTCAAAGAAAGTTGAGGAATTTGAATAAGTACAATTCTCGTTCCAGCAGGGGAGATTGACATCTTTATTGAGCGAGCAGGCGGTAGGAATCGGCAAAGGCCCAGGATTCTTTTCCACGAATGCGGCCATCACCCACACTGATGCCAAGCTTGAAGGGACCTTGGGCGCATCCTTGCAATACGGCTTTCCTGCCCAGCGGCCTGCTACTTCTTCGTCACGTCATCATCTTTACGAAGGTGTAGCACTCCGGTCACCACTACCGACCATATGGTCCACCGCAACCCGAGAAAATCGAAAAAAATTTGGCTGTCTATAGGGCAATCGAGGTCCTGACTACGATTCTGACAATTATTTCTCTGGGGTGCGGCGCCGACGCACTTGGGCCAGTTCTTTTTAGCGCTGAACATCCCTATGAGGGATATAGTTGGCCGTACATTTCATCCGTTTTGGCCGAGATCGTTCCTGGGCCGCTAGCAAAATGTAACCTCACTTTGTGATTGTATGCAAAACCCCTACAAAATGCAAGAAACCATTCTGAAAAACCGGGGCACGCCCTGAACGACCTTCCTCGTAAGTGGTTGCCTCATATAGCAGAGTTATCGCAACCAAAAGAATCGATCGATACATTTGCACAGGAAGATTTGTAGATTTGCTAGCGGTCGTTTTCTCTTCACTTACGTGTTGCATCCTGTTGATGCACTTCGCGGACGCGCAAATATCAGCGTTTGCGACAGAAAAAATCACCTTCGGTCTGAGCCCACATCATCCAGCGCAAAGCTTTTCTCTAGTCATACACGAAACATCGTCACGAGATACCGTGTTCGGAAGACATACCAGATGTTCCTCGATAAGCAGGAGCTGGCTCTCGCCCATCACCTTCATGTACACCAAAATATGAAGTCATCTCCAGTCGCAGCCTGACTGGAGAAGGCCTTTGGAATTCACGTCACCTCCAAACAGCTGCGAAACTTCTTGTATGGAGTCACCCATGGATAGCTACCTGGAGACCAGTACTCTCGATCTGGAAGACCTCCAACATCGAGCAGCTCCGACAACGTCGCTACGGTCCAGGATATCATCTTCACCGCAGTCGCCAAGGCGCGGGTTGATGGTATGGACCGGAAGTTCCTGGAATGTGAGACCGATATTTTCTTCGTGGACCCCGGACTGAAGGTGAGCGCTGACGGTTACATCGACCAACTCGTGAAGAATATCCTGCCTTCATGTCATCGCCTGTACCTTCTTGGAACTTCGTACTGCTACAGGATTGGGTGCCTCCACACGGAATCGAAGGGCGTTGGAAAAACTCTCGCCTACTTGGAATGGAAGGGCGTTGAGTACCTGAAGAAGATGGAATATCTAAGTGTGTCACCTGACCTAAACCCCCTCAATTACCTGGTTCGGGCGGAGCTCAACAGGGTGGTCTACAGTGGCGGAGAAATCAACGATCTCGCTGAACTCAGGTAGAATCACAGTCGCGTGCGAGTATCATGATAGTATACAATATGCTGTTGAATATGGTAGGTGGAAATGTCCAATCAGATTTGATAAAGTGTAAGTTATAGCGCCCTGAAAGTCAAGGAAGAAAAGTGTCTTTTTTCGCACCCCCCCCCCTTGTACATATAGATACATACCCACATACATCATACATACATACAAACATACATACACATACTGACAGACCGACAAACCGACACCGAATTCCTGCTTCATAAAATAGAGTGATTGCTAAGCCTGTTTGTTGACTTGATTGTCTGACCTGATATCCGGTTATTACAAAGACGATACTCGTAAGAAATGAATGGTTTCTTATCCCTTATTCCCGCTCAACGAAACTAACATTTCCGAATGCTCTAGCCATCTGGGTCGAGAGGTTAATTTTATCAATGTCTCAACTCCGAGTTTACTGCTGCACACATGTAAGAGAGGAAATCCAGAGCTTCGCCCTAACGTCGTTGGCGGGTGCGGTTTTGCCGCGTGTTCTTCTATCGTTGCCTTAGAGTACACGCTTAAAGTCTAGCATATCCCTCATGTGTACATTCAATCGAAGCTCTTTACTGGCTCTTCACATGAATCTCACTAGTGTCAAGAGCATCAGATATTATGCTATTCGATAAGGAGCGCTGAACATGTGAACAGTGGGGAAATATACCAAGCATTAACCGCGTAGCCTACCATGATGAAAAGGAGAATGCGCAGGGAAGCGCGCTTGCCCTGCCGCTTTTCAGACAGCTATAGAGCAGAACTAATGCGAGTTGAAGGTTGAAGTGACGGGTTGAATCTACTTAGAAATGATGTCCCAAATCATCAGTTCATATCGTTCCCAAAACCTTACTGAAAAGTTCGTGATCGAGCACTTTGTGAGGAACGGGTTCGAATACCAGCGGACACCTTCAAAAGCTTCGTGCAGTTAACACTTTAGAGAATAGAGGCGGAGTGGCTACCCAACCAATTAGGCCGTTGAACTGTCCGCTTTCGTTGTATGGCAACTGATTGCTTGCTTTTTATTAGTCTACAAGATGAGATAAAGATGTCAAAGCTGCTGTGAGCGCGACCTCTTTACCTGCTCAGCATATTAACATCTGGCAACATAATGTCGCAAAGACATTGTTCATAACATTGCTTATTCTACGCACATAAAAAAATTGCAATTATCGGCTGGGAATCCACGATCGTCCTTCCATAGGGCTTGGGTCGTGTGAGGTCTTCTCCAGAAAATGTTGTCACTGCCACGATTTTCTTACAGCCTTACAAGGAAGGTCTTTCAGGTCGTGGCGCGCTTTTTGGAAATGGTTTGTTGCTTGTTGTAGGGGTCCATACAAGGATCACAAAAATGGGTTTCATTTTTGCTATGCGTTTCTGGGGAGGTCAAAAAGTGAAAAGAATTTGACAGGAATGGGCGATTTTAACTACCCTAAAATCCCATAGATAAGAGCGGTCCATAGATAAGAGCGATTTGTGCTAGGAAATGAAAAGTGACGTTTGTACAATACCGCCCCTAATTTCTGGTCAAAAATCGGTTTGCGACAGATTTTTCCGTCGCAAACCGTCGTTTTGCCATAACTTCTGTTGATGTGGTCCAAATGATCTGAAAATCAGACCATTCGATAGTCCTGTTCAAGACGAATCCAGCAATGTATAGAACTTCCACTTTCCTCCAATTTTTTGACGTTTTTCCCAAGGAAATTGAGGTTTGAGTCTCCAGTAACCTAAGGTGTTACCTGCGGACACGGCTGCGTCGTAAACCCTCCAGTCCAATTATGAACTTCAAACCAAGTGCCACAAAGCCATAAATACCAGCATATTCAGAAAGAGCATGATTCCGTGATCATTTTGATACTTTTCATGACAGGGTTTCAGCAAGGTTCAGCTGAAAATCATGGTTCACTGACCACTCTTTCCTTGATTTCCGGTTTGAATCGGCTTGAAGAACAGTATCTGACTTATGGCCAACGATCCTGGAAAGCTCTTATCGGCTCCATAGAATACGATGAATAGCTTGGAAGTACAATGCCCGCCGTAATCGTTCGAAAAAAACGAAAGATCCCCGTTTTTTTTTCTGTTTTTTTTTTGCTATGCCTCTTCTCATGTAGAAC
>MU923934.1:4162-21729 GCA_036418165.1 Cooperia oncophora
ACGACTAAAAAATTCACAAAAACTATATCCTCAACCAAAGCTTTTTTGATATTCTTATACTACGAGAAGTTTCCTATCAGATGATATATAACTTGCTTGCAAAACGTTTCACTTTTCGAACAAATTTTTCAATTGAAAAAACGGCCATTACTTATTAGCCAACCTAATAGATAGGAGGGTAGCAGACAGCTAGTACCCTCCTGTCGCCCCATACATTCTATCAGCAGTTTTTGCCGGTCGCTGGTGGACGCTGGTAGACGCTGGCAACGCTGGCAGATGGTGGCAGATGCTGGTAGTCGCTCGCAGACGCTAGTCGATATCTATAGCTTTCCTAGTCGCTGATGCTGCCGGACGCTCGGAACGCTGGTGGACGCTATTGGTTGCTGGTGGACGCTGCCGCAAAGTATGAACGCAGCGAAAATGGGGTGAGTGCGAAAAAGGCCTTCAAAAAGAAGCGTAAAAATTAGATGCAAACGTTATTTGAAGGCAGGGTGAGAGGGTGGGGAGGAGGGTGGTGGGAATCATGTAGTGCCTCGATGTCCTTTCCTATCCCCATGGCTCATACCTAGCAGAGTGCAGACAACCAGGTTTTCCATAAGTTTTTTTCCGGTGAATCGGCTACTCACTGGTGATTAGTATTCCCTTTTACCACTTTTGCTTTACGATTTTTTTTGATTCTTCGCTGAAAACCTTTTTACCATCCCAAATTGATCGCGATATCAATCGCGAAGAATGCTGAAGGATTATGAGCAAGACTTTTCTGCTCAATTTTTATTGGTGTATATAGGTCTCATTTCACCTACAACTTATGCTGGCAGATATAGTAGTTTCTGACTTCTCGTTGAAAGTTGAAGTTTTAGTTTTCAATCGATCTTATGCCGAATGGGTAAAGTCGGTATTCTGAAAGAGCCTCGAGCCAATAGTCGGGGGTGACTCTTCTCTATCGCATCCCAGACATGTTTGAGAGTGGCTGAGTCGAGATAGTACCAGCAGAAGCACATGTCTTCGTTGCCGCATACTGGCTACATGAGAGTTGTGATATCTGCCAATAAGAAAGACAAGAGCGGTAGGCACATTTAGCCACAAAAAAGGTCACCCTGTTCCTTTACGTTCCTTACATTTACATGCTAGGTCGCAGATACCCGCGCGGAGTAAGCTGACCAAGTTTAAGACCCTGCATAAAGATTTTATTTGTTTTTCTGTCTTGTTTTTCGAGACTGCCTTTATTGCTCCTTACCTCTCGATCTTTACCCATTCTCTTTTTTATTCAGTGGAATTATTTCACTGAACGAAAATGATCACTATATGCAAACTGCCACTGACGAAACCATTGATACTTACGAGTACTGAAACTGGAATATTTATCGCGAAGTCATTGCTAGAAGTATAAGACCAGAAAACTAATGGCTTATAGCCTTGTTAACTTAACTTGTAGATAACACCAAGGAAGCAAATATTTCATCCTGTGTCAAAAAATAGCGCAGTCTATGGTAGAGTTCTCCTTGGTGCGGTTAATGACAGCGCAGCAAACTTGGTTCCAGTGGAAACAGAAGACCTGGGTTTGGCGCGCCGCCAGTCCATTCTCCACTAGTTGTGAAGCGGGTATGCAGCTATGATTGGTGGAAAATGACTGATAGAAACGATACGATACACTCTTGTCGCTTGCCGAAGAAAAAGCCCCCTTTGGTCCAGAGAAAATATAGGTTGATGACAAACTTCAAGTAAACCTTATAGACAAACCCCGCGATTGAGCAATGTGGTTGTGACTTTCAGTCACAAGTCTAGAGTCACAAAATGACTCTCCAGGAAAGAAAAAGGGAAAAACATCGCACAGAATATCCTGAGTAGGGCCCTGGCAGCCTCCCTGGACCAGTTCTCTGGACGTGCTCGTTGTATGCCTAACAAGGTGATATTCTGCCATCTCTGGCTGGCTAATCGTTTTTTTCGCGTCATCCAATGTTAGCAGCATCTGATAGAAAAAAAAACGAGAAGCACGGTGTTCAGACAGAAATCATGACAGGAAATAGCCGTTGAGTTCGTGTGGGCGGGACAACTGGGAGGCGTCAGAACTTCCACCTCTGAGGGCCAGATCGCGATGTGAAACGTGATGTGAAACCGTGAAAGTGGGATAATTGTAGAAAATGAGGAGAGACTACTTGTACAAGGATGGACGCCTACAAATTGCTTGTGCGCGGGAACTGTCTTTAAGACCCAGCTTTAAAGATGATTAAGTGCCGTGTTTGATATTTTTTTACAATTATTAGGCTACTGTGAAGTTTCACAAAAACACATACAGCACAAGTACACATAAATTGGCATGGTCTATTGATGTTATCTCGATGGAGCCTATCCGGAACTACTACAATTTTGGCTTACTCTTCAACTTCTGCGTTTTCTCCTGATCATGAGCTCAAAAGTTCAGGGATATGGTTGTAATTCTTCCGAGGCTATCGCGCTTTTTAAACAGCTCACTGTCGGGAGGGTCGTCCATGACTGCTGGAACTGCTGAATGAAATTTTACATCTTTTCAGTGCTGCACCTGCTAGGCCATGAAGTCTTGCAATAATGTCGGACAGAATCCATTAGGTTGGGATGTTTTATAGCCCAGCTGCACTTTCATTATTCAATGACTTTTCACCGTGGTACCTTCTAATTCGTTAAGCTGTCATTGGGTGATGTGAGCTCGGCGCTTCAATAAGTACTAACGAGAAAAGGGCATCTGTCGCCCTCATTAGGTATAGAACCGGGGAAAAAAGGATATTGTAGCGGTACTGCGAACAGTGTGCTTTTCTCATTTCGATTTCCTACTGGGCCTCGAAATTGGAAAAAAAATGGTGGAAAAAATGAAAATTCGACATAACTTATCAAAATGGATCTGCAAAACTGATCTGGACGACCAAAACAGGTGGCGAAGTACCAGAAAACTCTCATTGTTGTACGGATGTCCTCTACAGTCAAATCGGGAAACTTTCACTCTATTCCAAAAATTTCATCACTTTTGCTTTTTTTCACGATAAAACCTCATCTGTATGGTTTCAGGAACTCTTATAATCTCTACCTCCTTTTGCTGTCGCTTTTCGATGTCTTCATAGGAGTATCCTATATAGCCGTTATATCCAACAATGTGCTCATCATTTGGACGGCTAGCTACACGCTTAAAGCGATTTGGTGAGTTGATAGGCATTGTAGTAATGAAGCACTTTTGTGCTGTTACTAGACTTCTTGACTTTATCGTATTAGGTTTTTTGCACTTTTTTGTACCCCCTAGTCGAATTTCGCTCTAAAGAGATCTCGTCTGAATCACTCTGTCAAAAGAAAATTGAAGCTCGCGTCAAATATCAGTGGAGGGTCCATCCTATCTGCCGTCAAATTATGACCTTTAGATCCAATTAGCAAAGGTGCCAAGTCCTACAAATTGAACAAAATAGACAGTCTAACAGGCCGACAAAAAAGTTCAATTTCCTCTGCAAGTAAGTAACCTGGATCCGCTGCCGTAGTAAGCACTTTGCTGACAGCTAGAACTACAGAATGACCTAAAAGTCATTACTTGTAAACCTCCTAAAAAGAGGTTTTTTCGCCGGCATCTAAAACTCCGTACTTGGGTCGCAGCCGGTTCAATAGGCAGATGCTAATGCATGCTACGTTTCATGGCACGTCATCGAGCTGAGACTGGTAAGGAGCTCCAAATATGTATAGTGTAGTTCGCTGCTGACGGTTGGGCGTGTCAGGCGCGATGAGTTTGGAGGGGGGCGTTCTCCACCAATTGTTAAAGCGAGCAAGTGATAAGACTGTGTCACTTCGTTCGTATTACTCGTTTTCTACCACTACTTAGAGCACGAGCGCTTTAAAGGCACAGTTCGCGACCGCAAATTGCGGGAAACGGAACTCAAATAGGCACAAAAAAGTGCTAAGTATCTGATTAGCGGAGAAAAGCAGCAGAAAAAGCAGTCCGAAATGTTATAGAGAAAGATAACATAGTGGCTACTAGCTAGTAGCTAGCAGCCGGTGAGGGTCGGCATGGGCCTAAGGGGTGTCCATGGGCCTAATTAGTCAGCTTCTAGCGGAGTTCTTGCCGTTTTTCACATTTTGAAAGTAGCGCAGCCTCAAAAATCGCCTTCCGGATCGTCCGACACATTTGAGAGGTCATAGCCTTATTTTATCGCGGAATGTGCCTTTAAGGGAGGGCAGAGAACGACGGCAAACCCACTGATACAGTCTGGCACGCCTAACCGTTCGCAGCGAACTAGAGTGTAAGCAGGGCCAATCATTTTCCACTGTTTCGACGACCCATTCTGAATCCAAGACTTAGCGGGCCGATATAGCAAAATAGTTTACCGAAGCTAAAGAAAAAAAAGCTAATTCTTGCTTTTCTTGGGCAAAAACAATCGCCACCTCAAGTAGAAATGAATCTTCTAACACTTGCAAAATGAATAATTGGTGTTGGTAGGTTTGCACTCATGATCCCTGCAAACTATAGGGCGTGTGACGGGGTGTGAGTTGGATAATAGCCAGAACAGTTCTTCTCGCCAATTGTTGCGGACTCATGACTGCATTATTTTTTGCCACGCCCTATCGTTTGCAGAGATCATGACTGTATGTTCTGGAGTAGCATGTCCGGTCATTGGCATGTCATGAAGTGTCCTGATACTTGGTGGCTTGTACTAATATGTAGGCGTAACACTGTTGTATCGGACTGCGGAGCTATATTACTCCAGCGCGCCTTGCCTTACCGAGCGTCACACACAAACCGTGGGTTTTTTTGATTTCAGAAGTTAAGCCTTCCTTCCGCTTTGAATTCACTGAATGGTGAGCGTTACAGGCAATCGTCGAGCGTCAAAAACAAAACAGCCTCATTACCATTACTGCATTAGGCAGGAATGCAGTCGCAAGTGTTTTCCACAGCGACTTCAAAGTGAGCAAGTGTGCTCATAATCTATAGATTCTTCCACTGAGGAGCTAGCACTCGTGCTTTCTCAAAACGCTCACGTAGCGAGCCCGAATAATATCGAGGGATATTCTGATTGACGAGAAACAGAGGCAAATGGAGGACCATCGCGGGTGTTTTGACAACGAGAAGTACTAGCAGAAGTACACAATAGCTAACTAGACTTTGTAAATACTATCAAGTTCACTAGGAATCTAATTGCTACTATAGGGGTTCAAACTTGCATCGTGTCACGCTGCTATTGTGAAGTTTCATTATCTGACTGAGGTAATATTCGGAGCAGGTGGTCCATATGTGAAAAAGTGGACTGTTTGCGCTTCTAGTGGCGGATCCAGGTCAACTCATAATCGAATCCAGACGAGGCTCTCGTCCGCTCTCCGGGGCCCCTAGATATAGAATCGTAAGAACGATGACGAACCTCTGTGCTTCGGCTTGTCCCATCAAGTTATTCTGTGTGCCAGATCCCATTCAGAGTCACTATAATTTCGAGAGGAAGTAATGAAGTATGGAGAGATCCAAGAAGGACTTTGTTGTAACTTTCCATCCACCCCCACCCCAACCCATCTCCTTGTCCACGACATCATCGAGACCAAGGGTCAAAAATTCTGGCTCCAGCCAAGACCAAACCAAGATTCTATTCTCCCACCCCTCCCTCCCAGAGACGGTATGTTGGTGCCGGATTCGTCTGATACTGACTTGTATACACTAACTTGTTCATCGACTGGCCCCCACAACTCGTTGTGTAAGCCTTATTATGCGCATTCAACGTTTATTGCGATTTCTGATGGAAGTAGACATGCGCGATGGCGCCATCATTGGTAGGGCGATCGATCAACAGCGAAGACTTTATCCTTGTCGTTTATAACTGCTCTTCAGCGAATCCACAGGAAGATATCTAGGAAGTCTGAGCCGAAAGATGTTGGGAGAAGGGTTCAAGAACCATCATTCTTGCTGAGAGGTACCTCCTGCTAGAGTTGGAGTTCTCTCGTCATATTGTTGTGGTTGCTCCCTTTATATGGTTTGCTAGATGGTTTCCTGTCAGGGGTCTCTCAGACACTCACTTACGGCAGCCATCAGTCTTGCAGCACTTTTGCTGTTTTTCGAGATTCAGGTGCTGATGGTGACCATCACCGGTCTTTCACTCAGCCACGGTTTAGTTCGTGAGGCGTTGCATTTCGGTTGCAGAAAAAGCACCGAGGAAACGGTTCCACATAGGTGGCATTCGCACCAGAACCTAATCGACTGAACATGGAGTGCTGCAAGAGGAAATATAGCGATGCAATAATACTCTGCTAATTTGTGCGCGCCTTCGCAACGCGGATGGAACATCCAACAACCCACGTCCACTGCGTGATTTGTGGTCTTTTGCCGAATTTGGATTGCCCCCCCCCCGCCTCTCAAAAAATTGAAAGTAGAAGCAACAGTGAAAATTGATAACCTCAAAAAGGTTATTACAGTATAATGTATGACGATGCTCTGGGATAGCCAAGAAGCTGATCAATCCTTATAGTTCGATGATTTTTTACAGTAGACATGAAATCGTATGCATCAGCTCGGCCCCTTGAGTGGCCTTCAACCTGGCTTTAAATGGCCTTCAGGATACACGTTTAAATATGCATGCGATATTGTCTGTTAGAGCCTGGATCAGGGTAGTATAGCATCTTCAGGAGAATCTCATTAGAGGGGGTTGTACTTAGTTGGTGGGAAAAATTTTCGTGAACGCAAGAGATTTTTCCAGTTGTTATCTTTTCGAGAGTTCCCTTCTTCATGTTCGCTATATATCGCCCTCGACCGGTTGTTGTTTCAGCAATTTTCCACAGTTCTGATCAGGGCACATTATCGTTGGGGGATTCCCTAAAAGGGGGGCGTATCTGGTCGCCGGGGGAGGGGGAAGTCGTATTTGGCGTAGAAGTTTTTTTCGATAGTTGATTTTTCTTGTTCCACGGACGTAAAAGAGGGGCGTGTCCGCTTGTTATTGGGAGCAAGGGGGATGTATTTGCCTTTTGAGATAAATTTGTGGCGTTGAGAAAAAATTTCTCCCGGTTGTTGACATTTTGCTGTTTTTGTTTCATGAGCCATTCACCCCCACCCACACGACAGCAATTTTTAGGGAACAACTAGAAAATTTTCAGGAACTTTCGATAGAAGTGGTAAAGACCATGGAAAAGTTGGGTGGTAGTAGGTAGAGTGGGGTAAAGGAAGGGGTCGTAGTTCCAAAAAATTTTTCCCAGCGGCAAGACGTGCCCTGGAAAAAACCGAAACCGTAGAAGGAGAGAAGCGGGACTATTAAGCCACCTTTTAGATAGGGAATTCATGCGGACTCGACCAAAATCCCCCACTCATGATGTGCCCTGGTGCTGAGAGTTGAGATCAGTAATAAGGTGGTGACGACTACTATCCTCTCCCCCCACAATCGGCGGCGAATCTCTGGGGAGCAATTTTGGATTTTTTTTCTGGAAAACTGGGTCTTTGAAAATTAGGAAGATGGTAGGTAGAGATTTTGATCGAGTCCGCACGACCCGGCCACTGAAAGGATGAAGTAAGTGGCGGACCAGATTCAGAAAATTTGTGGTTGGATTGTGCTCAACCGCCATTTCAGACCTCATGACACTCTACCCTGAGAAATTAGCTATTTTGTATGGAACCTCCAAATGGTTATTTTTGAGCAAAGCGATCGAACATCGTTGTAACGCTCTATGGTCATTGAGGATATGCATTCGTTTGCGCGCGTGCGATCTTCGAATCTAATTGTGACACGACCCTCGTTTTAGCTATTCGTCGCATCATCAGTGCATACGGGATATGCCCTCGAATAAAAACGTCACATGTGTGCGCTTCACACTACTTATCGCGTAATAGACTACTTTTTTGGTGAAGGGGGAGCAAAAACAGATTTTGTCTACAGGGACGTTTAGCAAACCATGAAGCATCCTTGTAACTATGAAGGACCTTTTGATAAAGCTTCCGACGTTGGTCAATCAGTCTTTGGGTGCGCTATGCACCTTACTCTCAGTCAGGATCGTAGAGGAACGATCGACGATTAGAATATGGTTCTCTGCACACATTAAATGTTCTAATTAAAATGTAAATCTCTCGAAAAGATTCCTGTGTGACGAATCTTCAAATATTGCTTTATTATATTTTTGAACAGTACTTCTAGTATATTTTTCTAGAGCAATATTGATTATTATTATCCTTATTTCTGGCATGCCAGTGAAAGCAGCTCACTTTTCGCATCGTTCCCAGGCCTCATTGCATGTATCCAGAGCCGGCCAAAAATGACGAGGCTTGGCCGATTCGTCAGAGTTCATCAGTATATTTTCGCAGTCAGGACGAAAGACGTGGATCGAGTAACACGACGGAAGATACCCGTTCCTCGATGAGCAGGAGCAGGCTCTCGTCCACCACCTTCATGTACACCAAAATGTGAAGCCATCCAATCGCAGCCTGACTGTAGAGGGTCTATAGAACTCACGTCACCTCCAAACAGCTGCGAAACTTCTTGAGTTGAGTCGTCCATGAACACTGGAGACCAGCACTCTTGGTTTGGAAGACCTCCAACATCAGCAACAACGTTGGTACGGTCCAGGATATCATCTTCACCGCAGTCGAGAAGGCGCTTTTGATGGTATGGACCGAGTTCATAGAATGGGACCCCGGACTGAAAGAGAATGCTGACGGTTGCATTGACCAAATCGAGGACGATATCCTGCCTTCATGTCGTCGCTTGTACCATCTTGGAAAACTTCGTACTGCTACAGGTTGCGCCTGCCAGCACATGCAATCGAGAGCGTTGAAAAAAAGCTCTCGCCTTACTTGCGGGAATCGAAGGGCGTTTAGAACCTGAAGAAGACGGAATATCCACATGTGTCACCTGACCTCCTGACCTCGATTACCGGGCTCGAGAGGAGGTCAACAGTGGGGTCTACAGTGGCGGAGAAATCAACGACCTCGCTGAACTCAGGCACCGAATCACGGTCTCGTCCGGTGGCAGCTCTCGATGGCGCTCGTCCAGGAGGCTGTGGCGGAGTTATGAAAGTGTATAATGTGTTGTTGAATATGATGGGGAAAATGTCCAATCAGAATTAATAAAGTGTAACTTCTATCGCCTTGAAAGTCAATGCAGGGAAGTGTCTTTTTTGCCCCTCCCCCTGTATGCTCCGGCACCCAGGGCCAGCATCCGGATGAGAAAATGACTTAGTTAAAGCATTTACTCAACCCCATCAGGCATTAGAGATGATTCGATGCATGAGTCAAAGTAAGGAAGACCACCAACACGAGTGAGCACTTCCATGCATTCTGAGGAATTTGAGGCGAATATCCGTGGATACCTCCTGAAGCTCCTATGGAGTCGATTCCACGGATGATGAAGGCTCTAATCAAGTCCAGTAGTAAGCAAACCAAATTCAGAGCGCTGAACAGTTTTTTTTGTTCAATTCTCGCTATCTGCTCACCTTTCCACTGTTTTGCTGTTGAATAGGAGCTACAGAACTGTTCGGAACGCGATTTTGTGGCTTATTCCATATTTTTTTTCTCAGCTGTTTGTACTCTTTGTCAATCAAGCGACCACACTGCTATGCCTACTGTTTCCTAAAGCCACAACTCCTCTTTTGTTTATGAGAACACCTTGACTTCCTTATTTCTTGGAAATTTCTTTTATGAATCCGCGAAACATTTTCAGGGTCTCCTACATGGTCCCATTGCTGACTATTTCCCACATTGGTATTACCGCCTCTACCTACCTGATCACTTTCGCTGCCATTGAAAGGTAAGGATAGCGATAGATTGCTCTTCATGCGTCTCATTTTTCTGTCAATTCGTTTTCTTACTGGTACATGGTGTTGTAGATACTGCATTACGGTGAACAGCAACAAGGTGACGTTCCTTCAAAACCACCGAAAAACGCTTGCGTTCATTGCTGTGATGTCCGGATTGATCAGTAAAGGAACAATGCTCGGAAGAAATTACGGTATGTTTTAGAGGTTTACGGTATGTTCTGGATATAAAGTGCGTGGGCAATGAGGGCGTGAGCTTGTCGCGCCATTTGTCCTTGTGATGCAAATTTTGTCGGGCTGTGAGGTCTGGTCATTTGACTTCTGTCGTCAACTGCGGCTTCCACTCAATTCCACCCAGCTACCTAATTTTCTTGTACTTTTTACTGAAACCAGACTTGTCTGGAAGAATGTGAACACTAGTTCTCACCTCAGCTGCCCCAGTAATTTCTTGAGGCCGGTTCCTTACACGCAATGAACGATTGCACTGCACTAGAATGTAAAGAATTGAGGATAGCGGCTCATGTGATAGCCAAAGGTGAGCAATCCTGCCAGCTAAGGTTCAGGAACTATTATTTGTGGCGGCCAGGTACCTGGTACGTTGGGAATGCCCAGTGAGGGGTTCCTATTAAGGATGAGGGAATCTAGTATTGAATTGAACAGAAGGGTTTTTAGTTGTTGTTTCATACGGATTTTCTTGGTTTCAAAGGCTCTATGTAGGCGGAAGGGGTGTCGTGACAGGTGGCGCGCTTACCACTCGCGCGATACCGAGTTCAAATCCCGGATCGACTCCTTCCCAGGCCAACCAAGCCCTCTGTTGTGAACGTAGTGACCGGATTTGGTTGGAAGTTTATCCTCGGAGAAAAGTGACAACCTCACCACACACTGTGCTCAAATATCATAATAAACAGTTATACATCATAATAAAAACAATGGTGGTCTATCACAGCGATATCACTATGGTGTCTTCATTCTCCAACACCCTCTACCCCCAGGGCTAATTTGGTACCAGATTCGTCTGGGAGGATAAAACACTGACTTGTACATCGGCTGGCCCCCGCAAGTCATTGTATAGGCCACATCGCATTCAATAAGCCACTACGATTCTGAATGGAAGTAGAATGCGTGCCGCATCCCACAAACCGATCGGAGGGGAAGGCTTGATCCTTTCAATTGCTCTATGTATTCCCCGCTGCTCGGCGGTGTGGGAAAACCAGAGAATCTTCGAAAAAAGAAAACTCCGGAGATGGTAGGAACTTGAAAAAATTCGGGAAGCTGGTAGGTAGGGTAAGGGTGGGGGACGGGGTCGTACTAGACGGGGAACTTTGAGGAGGTCATGTTTTGCGACAGTTTCCTCAATAGCAAGTCCGTCCTGCTAGCGGTTCGGAAGGTCCAGAATTACCGTGGTAGCGAACTGCTCACAATAACAAAATGGTCTGCCACATGGAACTTAATGGATGACCGCTCCATGTCTATTTGGTTGTCAAAGGCCTTCCATGGCCCAAGGGATAGTGAACCTAAAGAGGATGCAGTCTTTTGGACTACTCTGGCACACGCCACAAGCCATTTGAAATGTCAATGGCAGCCGTCCGAGGGAATCAACGACCAACGAGTCGACAGGTGGCAGGTGAAGCCGACCTGTCGCTGAGAGATGTGAATATTCATCGAACCTGACAACAAAGTTGGTATGCTAGGGGGATGACGATTGTAAATCCACCTAATGTCCACAAATATGTTGCAAGGGTAAGGATAAGGATAAAGTCTTCGCCGTTGATCAATCCCTTTGTGGGATGCGGCACGCATTCTACTTCCATTCAGAATCGTAGTGGCTTATTGAATGCGATGTGGCCTATACAATGACTTGCGGGGGCCAGCCGAGAGTTACTGGTATCACAGCAGAAATTACAGAAAAAGTTGTCTTTTATTTGGGGAGAGCGGTAACTGAATTGGAAGATTTGAGGGGAAAAAAGCTTGTTATGAATTTATACAAAAGGAGCAGCGATTAGGCCGCTGCTTCAACCTTCATCGTGAATGAGGAATGAAGATAAATAGAATTCCTTTCTTTATCGTGAAGTTCAGCCGGGTGTCTTCCTGTCTCAGGTCTTCTTAACTCACCAATTTCCAATTCCAAGACCGAATATTGGAAATGAATATAGCGCTCATCTCAAGACGAGCCCAAAGCGATGGTGTTAAATAGCGCCACCTCCACATGATCCCGGAGTCATTACTCGGATCGGATTTCATTCGAGCCCACCGATATTGCATCTCTCTGAAGTGGACTGCTTGGTACTGGGTTCTCTTAGGAGATGGAAAGTGGCTCTGGGACCACCTAGCCTCCGGAAGTCGATGTAGCAGTCGAAAAGAAATTTATGGCTGAAATTCTGAGTGAAAGTTGGATGTGTGGCGTACACCAAAGCTGGCCAAGCATCACTTGCGTCATCGTCTGCTGTTTCAGATCAGAACAAACCCACAATGTATTGGTATGTTAAACGAGTGGGAAGTGAGACCGTCCGATCTCGTTATGCAAAACGTGCTGTTCAACAAAGTTTGGCGATTCTATTTCAGGTTTGCGAGTTTCTGTTGAGCTTTTTAGATAATTGTATTATTCTGTGATGATAATATAATTAACTCATTTGCTGCAACGGCCAAATTAATGAGAAATTTCAGGAATATATTCACTATTTTGGCGCCTTTCTTCATTCTACTTTACCTCAATGCTGGGCTTATTTACAGGTTAGTATCGTAGTCACGTTCAAGCCTGCTGAAAGTTTCTGAATTTCCTTTGGATTTGTGCTATGCAGCCTCTGTAATGAATTCAGCTCCATGTCACCCCCCCCACCCAACCTCACCACCTCAAAGATAAGTCGTGAATGGTTTGCGCACGTTGGTAGGGTAGGTGTTCTGCCAGTTGCTTCTAAACGGAACCAATGGATTATTCCGTGTTGCCCCACTAGAAAAGCAAGGTACACTCTACAAAATACTGCACAATCAAAACTTCAGAAGAATGTACTAGAATGCTGGGACGAAATCACTTCGAGGTATCTTCGGCAGACCACCCCAATCTCGATTGTAAAGATGTTTTTTGCGTCAAAAGTGAAAATCTGACAACCTGGGGGACATATTGTGTAATGACATGCTGACATGACAGCTGGAAACCAGCCCTGGCACTATTTTACTACAGACTTAGAAACTCAAAAAATAATGGCGCGGAAACAGATTTTGGCCGTAGAGGTTACTTTGAATCAGAACATTATTACCATATTCTGGCAGTGCCCGGCGCTCAAAATCTCCCACCAATGGGCGCTACTTCGGCACCACCGCCTTTTCCACGAAAACTGTATAAACCAGCATAGCATACTAGTGTCTGATTACTTATATGACATCCACATTTATTTGTGGCTGCTATGTACCGATAGATCATGAATTCATCCGCGTTCTATATCGATCAGATTATCACCCTAGTATGGCGAGGCTGAGCATAGGGAGGGCACTAAGTCGCATTCCCTCAGCTTCAGCAGAGCGCTAATTTGCTTTGTTGCCTGAAAATGAATGCCATATCTGTGACCAGGACATAAAACAACCTCACTATGGAAGTTCCATCGATCATGGTGCAATGGTGGTGGCGCCAAATTGGCGCGCTATGTCGCTGTAGAATTCATCGTCAGATCAAGGCAAATTCAATAGTAGTGATACGTGGCACCAACATAACTTTGGTGGGGGGAAGTTTTTGGTGGGACAATTCATCATTGAGTTTCCGGAGTTGTAGTGCTAGAAATAAGTGGGCCAGACCCCTTTCGAAATTGTTGGCTCAAAAGGGCAAGCTTTCAACCAAGATAAGATCAGCAAGAAAGTGTTTTGGGGCAAACCTCGTATGAGCGGCACAAGGGGAGAAGGACAAAGAGGATCGATATTATTGCCGCTTCGAAGATAAAGAAGACGAGGAAAATATATTGAGGGCGGTAGAGGGGGTGGGGTGGGGGCGTGTTTATGGATCGGGTGGTGCGGAGCGATGTATATAATAATTTTATATTGTGACATATTTGATGTAGAAGTTTACATGTAACGTTGGAATAACATATTTTTTTTAAATTCTAAATAGAATCCGCGCGCGGGGCGATGAAGCGCGGTTTTTTAAAACCTTAGCTTGTCGATTGGAGCAACCGCCGTCATGTTAAACCCGTCATCACTCGACATTCATGACTTTTTTCGATTCCGAATTGGCTCTATTATCGAACATCCTACAGACCCTGTTAACCATCGTCCCATTGTGCGACAGCAGGATTTGAAGTCGCACGCGACGCCCATCAGCGCGGTGAATTACGATTCTCTTGTCACGCACCCCCGGCACAGGTGTCCTCTACACAACCTGCGCCATACTGCCTAGCATGATCATGGAGACTTCAGCACCTCTCTGCGCATCCTGCAAAAGGGTATTTAAGGTAGTGGAGCGCATTTTTAGAGTGGGTTTTTTCGGTGTTCTAGGGGGACCATGCGGGGCCGAGAAAGTGTAATTCATTTTCGCCACTTCGCTCGTGGAAAGTCGAAGAAAAAGGTTAGGAAAAAATAGGATGATGATTCGATTCCCCTGTGGACAAGTTTTGCATTCCTGCAGTTTTTATTTTCCTGGGTTCATATAAGTTTTTCGGTCCGGCCAGAAACGTGCCCAAAAACATCCAAATCTTTCGCGAGTAGGACAGAAGTGCCTCCAATATTCGCCTTTTTTGTAACGCTGGCATTATGGTACTTATAGTATTTATTCATCTTGCTCCAAATGTGTGACGAGAGTTGAGCAAGTCTTCGGCGCTGGTGGAATTGACGAGGCCTTTGAAAACGACGAGATTGTCGAAACGTCAGGCGTAAATAAAGTATTCCACCATACAAACCTGTTTGGCATAAGAAAGAAGTTATTAGAAGTGCCTTCCATCTCTTCCATCTCCGAGTTTGTCATGAACTCATGGAACTCCTTATTTGGCTTTTGGTAGCCCTGTTTTGGCTTTCACAGAAACGCGGCGCAAAAATGACCACGCTTTTATGGTACCCATGAACCCCCACAACATGCAATAAATCGTCTCGAAAATAAGTTCCACGATCCAAAAAACCTCCCTTGTTAGCCTGAGAAGCAACAGTTTGGGCTGAAATCAGGCTCCACAGCTCCAATATTTCGTGCCATGAACTGCATAAAAACAGACCATTCCATGCTATTGACTTTGCAGTAGTCGCATCACTGAGTCATCTCCTTGTTGCGCCGGCGATTGCTCAACAATTCTACGCAAGGTGGTAATATCGTAGTGAAGATGACGCCATGCGAGAGGATTGTCTTTGACCGCAGTTGCCGTATTAGCCTCATGGATCACTGCGTCCTTTCATCACCAGGGAGAAGGACCTTTTCATGAACTCTCTTTGTCCATCCAGTCGGATCACCAAGCCGAGAGTCATCATATAGCTTGGTTTTCTATTCAAAGACTGGGCCGCTGCTGCGCAGTAAGGGTCGCTGTATTCAAGCGTTATTTCTGAAGAATACAGTAGGACCAAAACGTAAGACCAAGTGAACTAGGTCCCGTCCAGTGGCTGTCTGTCAAGCCGTCGTGCAACCGATTTCACGTACAGGGGGGGGCAAAAAAGTCATTTCGGCCGAGCCACATATCAACGAAGTTTTCGCAGCCCAGACAGGGGAAGTGGATATGAGTACCAGAGTGGAAGTACCCAAGATCTTATCTATAGCGTGGAGCACGCTGGCCCCAATCGCCTTACGTGTAGCGCCAAATATGGAAGTGATTCCAGTCAGCGGACCTGAACTGGGAGACACCTTTGCGATTCACGTCGCCTCCGACAGATGCGAAACTCTTGAAATGAATATCCACAGATAGCTACCTGGAGGTCAGTACTTGACCTGCAAGACCTCCCACATCGACCAGCTACGGCAACGTCGCTACGGTCTAGGACATCATCTTCACCGTATTCGCCGAGGCGCGAGTTGATGGTATGGACCGGGGTACCTGGAATGGGAAGACCGATATTTTCTTTGTAGACCCCGACTGAAGGTGAGCGCTGGCGGTTACATCAAGTAACTCGAGAAGAATATCCTCCCTACATGTGGTCGCCCGTACCTTCTTGGAGACCTTGTGCTGCTACAGGTTTGGGTGCCACATGGAATCAAAGGGTTGTGTGGAATAACTCCGCTATTCGAATGGGAAAGGGCGTTTGATTACGCTGAGGAAGATGTAATATTAAAGTATGTCCCCTGACCTGAACCCACTCAATTACTTAGCTCGGGCGGACTTCAAGAGGGTGGTCTACGGTGGCGGAGAAATCGACGATCTCGCTGGGAAAGGCTGCGGTACCTCCACTTCTCGCGCGGCGATTCTTCGATGGCGCTCTCAAGAAGGCTGTGGCGAGTATCGTTTGTATTTAATGGCTTTTAATATGGTAGTAAAAATGTCCGATAAAAATTTAATAAAGTGTAACTTATAGCGCCTTGAAAGTCATGGAGGCAAAATGACTTTTTTTGGCCCCCCTGTATACTAGCCCTATAACGGTAAGCGAGGGGAAGAAAAAGAGTTGCCAAAGGCGCTGTGGCGAAGCAATTACGCAGGCGAATGTCGTAGCTACAGCTGGGCACACCATCAGCAATATGGGGCTCTAAAGGTAGTGAACGCGATGGCAGTTCTCCAGTCTATATCCACTCCCGATGACGTCGGCAAAGCTTATAATAGTGACATCAACGTACTTGTACTTTCGCAGAGCGGTTCCCTAATTCCGTAGAGCCTGAACAGGGTTTTCGGCTTCGCCATCCAGTTATGCTGACTGTTTGGCTTCTGGCACCTGTTGCCTAATTCCTGCGTAATTCCTCCGTGACTACCTGCCATTCATAAGCAAAGTGGTAAGGACTCTTTGCAATCGGAGTGCGTATTGGGCGCGTGGGAAGTTGTTTGTGAATAACATTGGGCACGCGATCGGTGAGCGCACTGCCGCAGCGCAGTTTTCTCTATAGCAGCAGTTGAGACGGCTATCGAGAAGGTGAAAACTTCTATAATATGGCTGCAAAGACGCAAGACACGCAATAAAGAGGTGCTACATACCCAAATGATCGTCGGATAATGTGCATTGACGCCTTCTTCACTTCGTTTTCTCTCACACAGCTGCAGGGGAGAATCTGGGAAGATGGAACATGGTAACCTATTTGTCAACATAATAGTGAGGTTAACAGACACCTTATCACTTCTTCTCCCCCTTTTCCCAGCTCCCCATCATGCGCCAGGTTCTTATTACTTTTCTTGATGTTGGTCTACATCAGCTGGGTTAAGGGGAGGAGGAGGGCAAGAAAAACAATTCATGGGATTCTAGTGTAGCATTCAACGTAAAATGTTTGTTGAACTATCAAAAATTCTCGTAGCAGAAATTCGTTTCGGACTTTGAACTTTCCTTATTACTTTCCTCAAAGGCAGTTGGCACGATGATTTGGTACTCGGCCTAAAATGCTAGCAGGGCGCTATATAGTGGGGAAAATGGCGAAAAAACGAAGTGAAACGGTCAAAAACCTGCGAAGAAAAGCCTTCGTTCCCTCATGATTCAAAAAGCAATTTCGGACGAGTTTCCCATGGGCATCTGGACAATAACCGCGGATGCTCATATGTATTCATACAACCATGCACCGCGGCCGCTTCATACCAATCCCTTCGCTTCATATTTTACTTAGCAAATGAAGCAATACGAGCATCAGGTACGGTCGTCCATTTGTGGGCGGGCGGGCGTGGTGGGCGTTCGGGTCGGTATGTTGTAGCTTGATAGGGCCCTTATAAGGGTACCTTCCTTGGAAAAGGCGCTGCGCACTGCCTTGCTCAGGAACGCGG
>MU923993.1:4343-16823 GCA_036418165.1 Cooperia oncophora
CTTCTGATGCGCCCATCTTCTTTTCACTTAAGTTTCGTGTTCCAGTGAGCCTCATTGCGACTTTAACAGCTCATTAAATGACCGGTTTCTGTAGAAGGCTTGAAATGGTCCCAAAAGTTCCAAACGGCTTTGGCTCAAATTCGAGCGCCTTCTTCGGGCTTGAAATACGTTTCTTATCCTTCTGTATAGTATAGCGCATAGCAAACAGTTAGGAGACGAATCTCACCGCGTTGATGAACCCTTTTGGAATGGGTGGCACACTCCACTTCCACTTGGGATCTTTATGGCGATGTCCAAGACAATGTAGCAAATAAGTCTGGTCTACTAATTGGCTCCGGAGGGACGAAAGCCTTAGCTGGCCAGGATGGGGGCCGATACGGGATTTGAACATAGTGCAGGTAAATCACGGCTCCACTTGCCTCTATATTTCTTCCGCGCACTACGTATAATATTTCAAACTAAACCATGTAGGACTGCTATGGTAAATGGGATGACTATTAGTAGTAATAAACTATTAGCAGTAAAGCAGCAGTAAACTATTAGCAGTCTTCAGGAACTGGGTAACTCCTGAGTTGGCTGAGCTTTTCAATGATTTTGTGGTCTGTAAAGCTTCCGGGAGGGTTAGTTGATACATTGCTCACCCAAGGAGAATGAATGAAAACGACCAAACGAGGACGCTGAACTCAGAAACAAAGCCAAAATAACCGAGGTGTCGTGAGCAGCTTCTGACATGACCCCTTTGTTTAGAATTCACTTTTTTTCAATGATTCATCCATTACGTGGTAGCTTTCTGGACGGATGTTCAGTCTTGTGCACTCGTAGTGCCGCCGGCCGGAAGCTATAGATCAGTGCCGGTGTTGCATCAGAGTGTCATTTTATTACCAGTGCATCGCGGTAGTCTTTGGTCTCATTGTAATAAAGGCATCTTTTTCTCTTTTCGCACGCTCTGCTACGGAGACCTTTTGAGCATCTGGAGCTTAACCGCGGGAGACATAAGCAATTCCGATAGCTTCTTACTGCTAGCGGGTTATTAATATCCGCCTCTGTTGGGTTTACAATCGGTCGTTAAAACGAGCAGAAATGAGAGTATTGAAAAGGGTTGAATAAGCTGAATGTGCTGGACAGTTGATGGTAATGCATGGTGCTGATGAGGTGCAAAAAGCGTCATGCGCCTGATTCAGCTCACTACCAGTACACCATTGGGTTGGCAGAAAGGGCAGCGTCAGACGAGTTCCCTCCAGTTTTTGTCCTCCGATCCGACCCTCTTCCCCATGAGTAACTTGTCTAGTTTTCGTCAAAATTTTGCCATTGAGCGGAGGGAGATCGTCGCTGGACGAGACACTATTACGATTCTGCGTGAAATCTGTGCGGCTTCTGGGATTGATGAACGGTCAGAGTTTATTCTATCCAGTAACCCGATAAGTGTTTGTTCATGACCGAATCTGTCACTATGTGGCATGGAGCAGTCCTAGTCCTTCCATCGCACACGCTCCATTCCTCGAGGGTGCGGTCTGGAGTGTTGTCGATTTTGGGTGAGAATCTCCCAAGTTATCTAGGGGGAGGGGGAAACCTCAAAGATGAAACACTGTGACTGCTGTTAGGAGTGACACTTTAGTGGCTACCAAAAAATTTGCTGGTTTCGCAGTTTTATTCCTTAGTTTTAGTGGTCCACTTTCTCCTTTATTTGGAGTGTGCTGATTGGTAAGGTACTTATTCCCCAGGTGAGAACTTGACTTATATTGCACGCACTCTCTACCCTCAATTGCCCGAATCTTGTGAAATCCCAGGGCCAGTTTCTTACCGACTTTTTTCTGCGAATGTGGATCTGGCTGAAATTTTGCCTCCAGGGATACTGTGCTCATGAACATATACAGGGGGGGGGCAAAAAAAGTCACTTTTCTTCACTTGACATTCGAGGCGCTATAAGTTACACTTTATTGAATTCTGATCGGACATTTTCCCACCACCATATCTAACGGATAGCAACTAATACTATCATGACATTGCCCGCACAGCCTTCCGGCATTGAGGCCATCTGAGACCTCTGGCACGCGGACGTTGGTTCGGTAACTTGGGTTTCAGCGAGATAGTCGATCTCTCCCGCCACCGTAGACCACCCTGTTGAACTCCGCCCGAACCGGGTAATTGAGGGGATTCAGGTCAGGTGACCTACTTGGATATTCCATCTTCTTTAGGTACTCAGCCCCCTTCCATTCCAAGTAGGCGAGTGTTTCTCCACGCCCATATCGTATTCATATGAGTGGCACTCAATTGTAGGCTTGGTATCAGTACGTTTCAAGAAGGGTCACGGGGACCACATGCGAGCTATTTCATCTTCACAAGGTGTCAATGATGTTGGAGGTCTTCCAGATCAAGAGTACTGGTCTCCAGGTAGCTATCCATGGGTGACTCCATACTAGAAGTTTCGCAGCTGTTTGGAGGTGACATGAATTCCAAAGGTCTTCTCCAGTCAGGCTGCGACTGGAGATGACTTCATATTTTGGTGTACATGAAGGTGATGGGCGAGAGCCAGCTCCTGCTTATAGAGGAACATCTTGGGTATCTTCCGCCCTGGTACTCGTATCCACGTCCTCTGTCTGGGCAGCGAAAACTTTGCTGATATGTGACTCGGTCGAAGTGACTTTTTTTGCCCCTCCCCCCTCCCCTGTATATTACATGCGCTTGGTCCGAACCCATGAATTGCCACGTTACCACAGGCACGGCACCAAAACACCTTGAACCACAAATTTGCTACTTGTCCACAGGGATGGTTTGTCCTCGTAAAAACAAGCATAATATCCGCTTAGTCTAAAACCGTCTGCCGCCAGAGCCGATAACCTAAATTATCAAATTAGCTTAGAACTCGTCCTAAAGGGTAATTTGACCTCCTAGACATGAATATCACATGTGCATGAGGTGAAATGGAGTTAAGGGGTAGGAAAGAGGGTACATGTGGCAACGCAGGCTACTGCGTTTGTCCGAGATATTGATCCTTTTTCTGCTCAGGTTGAGACTTATCAAAAAGAAAGATCACTATCGCAGGCAACAAGGAATGGTACCGTGTCTGCCTTTTCTGGCCGCAGTACTCTTTGCCCTAGCACACCGCTTGACGAAGCACTCAGTAGTCCACGCTACACGCGCTGGGTCTAAGCATGTGGTATTGTAGCGTGAACGCGGGCGGTTGGCGATGTTCTGCCTAACAGATGCGATATTCTTTTCAAAGGACAAACCACCCCTGAAAAGAAGTTTTCAGCGAGTTAGTTGATTCAGGGTATTTGGCGCCTGCGCCTGCTGCGCGGGAGCCATTTAGTTTCAGACCGAGCAGAAGTGGTGCTCATGTTCAGGAGATCAAACTGTGACCAAAAATAAGTTTTCCGCCAAATATGCCCAGGGAGAGAAGTCTTCAAAAAACTGGCCTGATTCCGGAAGAATGGGGCAGTAAAGGGAAAATTGTACCCATTCGCGTTATATCCCATGACTTATTGTCACTTCAACTTAATGAAAGTGAGAGCTCCAATTATCACGGGATGAATGCACATGCGTAGTGCATCACATAAAAACGCTTTAACTGTCCGCAAGGACAATCCTCATTAGCGAGGAGCTACAAAGAATACGAATGAACTAATTCCAGCATCATTTTATTCGGTGAGGCTATTTGGCGATATTTCATGGTGGAAGTGCTCGGGAAAGAAGACATCTGCAGCTGTTTTCAGACCCACCGATGCAGGCAATTTCGTCCATCGCAAATGTAATTTGCCCACGGCTGCCATTCATTTGACCGGTAGGACAGCCCGATGTTTCCGCCCAAGAGTCTTATACGTTTTTCCGGATGCTCCATTGTAGTTCCTCCCCACTGGAGTTTTCTTCAGATTTTCTTACGAGTTTTACTGGCTTTCTTATATAATAGCAGAACCGAGATGCGAGATGAGTATACGCTCAGGATTTTTTTCGTTCTTTTTTTGCTGAATTGGGAAGCTGTGTGGCTATAGCTACCTTAATAGGAAAAGTTGCGGTATTTCACCTTTCACTCACATATACTCATTTGTACTTCTTCTATATGTGATGGGCTGCTGTGCTTATGACAACCCCATTTCTTGAAAAAGGCGCTGCGCAGCGCCTGCTCAGGGGCGAGCAATTCCGTTCTGCCAGGCGTATTAATCCTACTCGTCTTAGGGACTTATCGTGCCAACTGCCTTTAATCAATTCAATGGTTTTCAAGTCCTCTCTCGGTCGCTTATCGCTATGTGACTTTGACTTTTTGCTGCTCGATAACTAGTCGTTTCAGGGCGCTAGCCGACTTGGGAGGGGCATCTGACGCTTCCGCTAGCTCCTTTTGCTAGTCCATATTGCCTAACAAGCCTCACTCTGGTGAAAGGTGTAAGCCCTTGTGAATTTGCGACATGGTACTAGTGAACAATTTTGGCAACAGAATGAGCAGATCTTCTCAAAGTGGCCTGTTTGAGCTCGGGTGAGTACCATCTGGTGCCCCCACCAAGCCGAACTGCGCACGTTTGTGTTCGCGTTTCTAACTTTCGTTGGAAAACCAGTAAATGAGGCACTCCTGAACATATCTAGGTCTCACAAGCTGCTAGAAATAGCCAATGCATCTTTGTGACCAACTTGTTTCATTGCGGAGCTCTTACACGAGCCCCTTGAATGTTCTAAAACACTAGATGAAAGCCAGGTTAATGACGCATTACTAGGAAGTATCTTACTTTGTGAAATTATCGGGGGGGGGGGGTGGTTCTTTTGAAGTAGTGGTTTCGCCAACTATTGGAGCACATCATTCTGATTTCCTCCTCGCTCTGCCAACTAATTGCCGTTTTCTTGCTGTGTCTATGGAACCTCTGACTGAACGTGCTGCCTCATTGATACCCTTGAAAGGAATTCGCCGTGGTTGTTTGGATCGTGCGCCATCCTTCAATTCTTCATTTGTTCGTCGTCACGGGGTAGCTATAATTGCAGAGTCCAGCCCCGGAAGGGATCGCTAATTAGTGTGGGTATCGGCGCGGGTATGGAAATGGGCCAATTTTGCACTACGTCTGCATGGACATTGTTCTCGAGACTGCGTCCCTGTCCCTTTCACGAGAACTTTCTCATCAACGAATCATCAAATTCTGCATTTGCAATCGTCATGTGAATGCATTAGCGGCTTCTTTTCCAAGTGGCTTTGCGACCGATGACGCGACGCATGTTCTCATCAAGGTTGGTACGGAGTTGAAGGCGTAATTAGCAGCTGTTGCGACGACGACGACTGGCCCTAGCGACTCGCACAAAACAGGAGCTCATCGATCGCAAATGGGGACATCTCGACGGTGAGGTTTACACGCCTTCTGATGAAGGTTCAAGTTCTCAACTGAGAATGCTCTTATTCTGCTTCTCTAGGCTTCACATGAATTCTTCCTCTCAATCGTTTATCGTTCATAAACTCGGTTCGGATCTGTGGGGGTCGCCAGAATTATTCTCTTGCACTTGCTAGGCTGTTTATGGTCGTCTATGGATGACTGATTCTTCTTTAAAATGTGGACAATCCTAGAAGCATGGGTTCTAGGGTTATACGCTTTCGTTTGAACCCTCTGGGGACCTCCATGGTAATTGGACTTAATTACGAAGCCTAGACACATTGCTATAGAAGAAATACGGGACGGGGGTGATGGGTGGGGGCATTTTGCACTTTTGCTTCTTCCATCGATGTGTCGACCCATCTAGAGAGTCTTTTATTAAGTAGAGGTTTTACCATGATGGCTGGACGAGCTTGCTCCAGCTTCACGAGAGTCCACAAGTTGCGTGAGAGTGCAAAATGCCCCCCCCCCCCGTCGGAACTGCGCCGAAAAACGATCAGAGAGTTCAGTCATACATCACATCGCAAGCAGACACGTCGTCATTGGGGAATCCCCAGCTGAGTAGGGGGGGGTATTTGATGTGATAATTTTTTTCGATAGTTGTTTTTTCTTGTCTCGCGGACGTTGCCTAAAAATTCTGGCGGATGAGGGGAGGTCGTCTGTTCCGAAAATTTTCCGCAGCGGCAGGACGTGCCCTGATCGTAAGCTATCTATGCTACTTACTTAGCAGATTCATGGCATGTTTTTCCACGAAAGGTGGCGTTCGTAGGTGGTTTGGCTGATATTGGATAGTTGGTCTCTGCGGCACCTGCATGCGTTTTCGTGTAGCTTTGTAAGTCCACTGCTGTTGCAAAAAGTGCCTCGTCCCTTTTGTTCGCACATCGTCCTCAATGCTTTTGCTGCAATGCTGCAGGGACGGGCTAGTAGCTAATGACGTGCTGAAAAAGAGCGGCGACTTCGAAAAATCTGATTTTCACGATTTATTGTGGGCAAAGAAAAGATCGAGCATTGGTGTTGCTGGCATGGATCCGGAATGGACAGTTTTGTTTGAAAAAAGATGTTGAAAGGTCGCCAAAAAGGCAGTCTCTTGGAATTGTGCTATAGAAGGGTTTGGGAACTCAACCAATAGTATATGCATAGCGTTTCTCGCCATCTCGATGAATGCGTAACGATTGCCGAAGGGTTGTTTCAGTCGGAAATGGTTGTTATTTCATTCCCCTGCTTACAGTTTTCTTTCCAGTTTTTCTGTACTTTAGAGTTTTGGCTCGTTTATTTACACGTCCGATTTAGATTCAGTCTCTGATCTGATTGTATAATCAATTCATCACATGTCGGAACATAATTGCTGTAGGATGGCGTAACTGTTTAAGGAACCATTTCTTTCTGGTACAATTTAGACATTCTTTTCTTCTTCTGCGATAAAATAAGGTTATGACCTCTCAAATGTGTCAGATGATCCGGTAAGCGACTCTGGAAGCTGTGCTACCTTCAAAAAGTGAAAATTGACAAGAACTCCAGTGGAAGCCCAACCAGTTAGGCCATAGGCACCCCTTATGGCCCATGCCAGCACCACTTGCTACTAGCTGCTCGCTGATAGCCGCTATGCTATCCTCCATTCCAAATGAGAGGAGTTAGGTGGTAAGGGAAAGACGACATCGTTATGGCATACGACGAGTGACAATTTTGTACAAAAACGCCTTCTCATCACTGCCATGCACCGACAGGTTGGGACATGGAGTCCTATTTAGGACATTTCGGATGTCTTTCTTCCATCTTTTTATCCAACAGTCAGTTTTTTTAACCCCCTCCGCAATTGTTCGTGTTGTGTTATGAGCTCCGTAACCGACAATCTGTGGTCGCAGGCTTTAAATTCATGTGCTTAAGTTAACGATTTGTTTTCTATCCGTCTGGTTCTAGTGTTGAACTTTTTTTTGTGCATTGTTTTCTATAGCGGTGTCCGTCTTAACCTAACCAGGACCTTGATGTCAGAATTTAGCTCGTAACTTCGTTCTACGTACGGTTTTAACTTTAGGCGATTTCAAGGACTGATTCTGCTCTAGTAATTGTCTATCCTCTTCTATCGCCTAAATTTTGCGCTATTAAGGGTATAAGTTGCCCCTGGCTTCTATCTTTGCACCACCTATCCTGGTTCGTTGCTTGCTATTTTGTTCCAAACTGTTCCGTTTGTAGTAGACATTGGCACTCAACTTGCCGCCTCCCCAAATGGGCAAGGTTGCACTCGGAATCGCCTCGGTTAGCGGTGGTCGTAGCGCGTTCCTTTTATACGCGTCAACCCCTCACCGCACGTAGGGCATCGTATCGCTATTCGACTGGCGCAATGGCGTAATGTAAGCGGGCATTTTTGGCGCGTTCGCTGGCGCGAAACCCTTGACCCGCCGACGAAACCATGTTGGCACCCTTCGGGTACGCAGAGCAGATATAGTACAATGATCGATCGTGTTCAAGATGTGAGGCGAGCAGACAAAGGCTGCGTCAGGCGCTGAGGGCTAGACGTGGACAATTGAAATCAATTCATCATGTATGGTCATCGTTAGCCCAAGCAGTGCTTCACCTAATGGATCCACTTATCCCAAAATTAAGGAGGTGGAAATCGCAGAAATCGGCGGTCTCACAACTACTGGCATCGAATTCGGTGAAGGTTTTTCAGCCACGAACACTCTGTTGGGCAATCAGGCGATAATCGACTGTGTAGGGAGAGTGGTAGCTGGGTGCTAGCCTCCTCCCCCACCCCCTTCTGTGGGCCTATTTATAGGCATGTGTGGTGGCTTATCATTTGAAGGAGGTACCTAAGCTGTTTCGCGGGCCGCTTCTTCGTCGAACAACCTTCACTATGTTGAGTGGCGTCAAAGTGACAGCGGTGACACTGGCATGTGGGTTCTTGTGGGAACCAGCTTCTTTGATACATGCGCTCCTTCTATCATTCCCGGAATACTTTTTGATGCGCATTCTTCCGATGTTCTCTCCGCTTAGATGGCTCTTAATTCTTCAAGGGCTTCACACACAGAATGATGAAAATAAGGAATTTATCAATTTCAATCAGTAATTAATGGTAACGTAATGACTGCGGGACAGGGGGGGGGGTGGTATAGCGGGGAGTGGTTTCGGCCTCACCATGCAGCTTGGGGTCCATCCTGGCTCGTCTTTTATAAGAGCTGAGCTAACCATCCGGATGTCTTCGAGCAGTAGATCTGGAAACTGAGACCTACGGACAGGATATGAATCACAGATTGTTTCAGCGCTTTTTCTCCGCAGGTCATTGTACCAGAACTATTTGATTCCCATAAAAAACCACGAGAATGGAAGTGACGTATGTAGCACATCCAGAGGCAGCATCGTTGTGTGAACACATGGGGGTCGTATTTAGTTGTCGTTGGGAGACGAGGAGGGGTCGCATACGCCGTCGAGGGAAATTTGCCCCGTTGGGAGAAATCTTCCCCGGTTGTTGACTTTTCGCGGTTCTTCTTTCCCTGGTCCCTTTTCCCCTCACTGGGGGGGGGGATTTGGTGGAAAAAAATAGAAATGTGGCAATGCAGGGAAAATGGTAGAAAGCTGGGAACTTGTTGGAAATGTAGGTAGGTGTTGGGGAAGGGGGATGAGTCGTACCGTGACCCTCCTTCGGGGGGGGGTCGTACTGACACCACCATCTCTCACATCACGATGCTGTACCTCGTCCAAAGGGCTTCATTGATAGCGAATGCTGTGAAATTTTTTTTCGCATTACATTGCACGGTGGACGCTGCGTAAGTGCTCCCTTGGATGAGGAAGTGATGTGATCGTTTATATTTTAGGGCAAAGAACTATTAAACAAGAGCAGTGTGTTTACATTTAGGCATCCGAGATTGTTATGGAGTGGTCCTGTTGATATCTTTTTGAATCCAGCTGTTGTATGTTGGGTCAGGGATTATTTTCAGAAATCCCGTCCAACAATTTTGCATCTTTTCAAAATCTTACTTTACTTCGCAATTTCAGATACTTCAATAGGATAGAAAGCAGTTCCATGCAGTGACTTATTCTCATTTTGTTGAGAAAAGCAATTGAAATTGTATGGCATGCTATCATCGTCATGGTTGTCCATTATCGGGTTTTTTCGTAGTATAGGCCATGTACTTGGCTTCCACTCGAAATCGTAGCGATGATTGAACGCTCATCTTGCTTTCTTATGTGGTCGCTTATGCAGTATTTTCTAGGACATCTCAGATGCGACAGTTATTCTCCTGACTTTACATCCCATACGCTGACCTCTTTCGTTACTCTACTTTACTTCTCCGTTCACGTACTGACCATCAGTCCTTTCCTAAAGTTTGTCCTTGGATGGCCGTTATCTGTTCTACAACTCTCGTTTCATTTGTTTTGGTTTCTTCTTTTTGAAGTGGGTGAAGTTTTTCTCAGGGATCATCTTCTGGAACACTTCCAACGAGTTTTCGTGTAATTGCCGGCGAACAATGGGCCCTCTCTCCTTTTTGACCTTTCCAATTATTGCAACGCTACAAAAGTTTCCCAGCAATTTCTCTTTTTGCGAAAGCTTTCACCAGTTGAAGGTGAGGGGAAACTGATCGTTCAGCATGCCCCACTCCTCGCCTTCAACCGGAACGTTCCGCCTCATCTACTTCCTCAGCTCTCTTCGGCGGCAAACCTCTTCGAACGGACGGTGGGGGTAGAACTCTTACTATATTACTGCTCCAGAAAAATCAAAGCCACCATCCCTCCCCGAAGCTCCCACATCCTTCCACAGAGGTGGGAATCCCTTCCTCACCAAGTCAAATGAGCTCTTGGAATGACTCCTGAGATGGCCAAATCACCTCCTTGAACAGTTCCAAGCTTCTGGATGCCTCGATTGCAACTTGGGAACTTTTATGGCCTGTTACTCCTATTCCTATTAACGTGTAGCGGTACCTTTGAGGAAGTTTCTAATGAAAGCCATTCTAGAACTACATTCGACATCAAGCTATAAAAAACTGATCTACACGGTCTCGTGGACAGTAGCGGCAACTACTTTCAACTGCGCGCGCTTAATTCTGAAGTAGAAGGTTTTTCGAGGACTTACCATTCTGATTTTTTCGTGGTAGTGATGACTAGTGATGACTATAGAGTTTTCTTTTATTTAGCATGTGAAACCAAACAGATTTACCTCTAGGTCTTGCGCAGTGCCCTCTTGGCCTGTTTTCCTGGTTTTCACCCCATGGTGGCTCATTACTCTTTGCCCTTTCCAATCGTTTAAGCACGTATCCCTCCCGTGACAGCCATTTTCATGCCATTTTCACATCAATTGCCTAGATACGGCTCGTTTAGTTCGTTCCAATAGTATTTATGCTTTTCGTTTAACTGCCACATAGAGATCTGGCAAGTTGCCAAGCTATCAAGCGAACCTCACCATAATTGGCTTTTGGAAGTCCAAGCGAGTTGCAGCCGTTGGACAGCTGTTTTCGGAGGTTTGCGAGAGGAAAAATCCAATTTCAAGTGTCTCTTGTGGCCACAGTGTCTCTCACAAATACGTGTAATCGAATTGTCTATGGCACCAATGTCCCCTCCCATTCCAACGACTAATTCTTTGCTGCTGTCGATGATCTTCTCTTATCGCTTTGACATCTTTAGTGCCCAGTCACATTTACGAGGTTGTATTCGCTCGAGCCGTAGGCAGTGGCTGACTGCGCGACGCTTCGGCGCGGCCACTCTCTCTTCTCCTTCTCTCACTTGATAATGGCGATTTTTATCGCTCCGTCGTTCTACCTATCAATTGGCCCTTGAAATATGATAGGCGATTATGTCGTTCAGCGATAGAGATTCCTTCATTTCGTTGTAAGGAAATCCCATTTCCTGCCCTCGAATGTTGCGTTTATTTTCTCATCGAATTGCTGCTTACTTATTCTTTCAAGGTTTTGTGCAGTGTGATTCTTGGCTTTTAAACATTGAGTTCACTTTCAAAATGGCCTAGAACCCTACGATAGATGAGCGCAGTTCGGCGAGGTGGGGGGGGCATTTTGTATTGTTCCTTCTTCCCAACAACGTGTCGTTCCAGCAAGTGGAAACCTGTGAACTTTTGTGAAGCCACACAGTGATACCAGCCGAAGACCACCTTGTGGAGACCACCTTTCAGCCCTGGTAAAACAAGCAACTACCATGCAAACACCCATGGCTGATGGCTCGACTTGCTACTGCTTCACAAGAAATAACATGTTTCACCAGAGTGAGACCTTGTTGAAAGCGGCCGTAGTGAAGCAATGCGAAGTGGCGAAACGTGCCAACCACGCCCCCCCCTCCTCATCCGATTGATGTTCTTTTCCGATACTTATCTGAACGCCTTCTGATACAATGGAATTTTTGATTATTGTTCCCATAGACTTTGGTTCTACTCCTTACCCTGAAATCATGAATTCCACCATAGTTTACCCTTTCGTGATCGAGCAGCAGGCATCAAGCCTGTATCTGATCAATTGTACTATTGCATTATTACCCCAGTTTAGTAAGCGAAAAGTCTCTTCGACGAGTGTGAAAGGCAGAGTCCGCCATCAACCAACGTACAAGCCCTTCCTAGCACAAGGGGCGCGCTCCGCAGTCGCAGCTGATGCCTCTTTTCCTGCCTTGGAAGTGCTCGATAAGAACGCCGCGGCTCTGCCACGATAAGTTTTCCCCGCCCTCGCAGTCACTCCAAACCTTTCTTCATTTCCCTTTACCATAGCTATTTAGCGTATATGTATCTCGACCATGTGTGTTGCCCTGGTACATCGTCGTCTGTTTCTCTTTTTACGCTCAGGGTCTCCTTGCCTCATACTTAGAAGTGACGGGGGTGTTATTCACAGAGTTCCCTACATTTTTTTTCTTACAAGGCATCTCACACGATAATTTGGTCTTGGTGCTAGCAGGGTGCTATATAGCGGGAAAATGGCGAAAAATCAAGTGAAACGGTCAAAAACCTGCGAAGAAAAGCCTTCGTTCTTAATGACTCAAAAAGCAATTTCGGACGAGTTTCCCGTAGGCATCTTGCCAATAACCGCTACGGTAGGTACGGCTGCACGTATGTACTCATATATCCATGCAGCACCGCGGCCGCTTCATATCAATCCCTTCGCTTCATATTTTACTTCGCAAATGAAGCAATACGAGCATCAGGTACGGTCGT